>CAUYRH010017242.1:0-69098 GCA_963574655.1 Perodicticus potto
CTGGCTCTTCAGCTGGCTGCCGCAGCACCAACACCACCAAGGAGGAGGCGGCAGGTCCGCCGGCTCCACTGAGCTGGCTAGGGTGCCAGATGTCCTGCATCAATTCTCCCTCTCCAAGTAGAAACCCCAACTGCTGTTAGGGAAAAGGGGCAAAGACTTGATTGCAGCTCAATTTAATCGTCAAAATGTGGAAACAGCCTTAATGCCCACCAACACAGGAATGGACTAACAAACTCTGATATATATATCATGAAATACTATTCAGCCATTAAAAAAGATGGAGACTTTATATCTTTTGTATCGACCTGGATGGAAGTGGAACACAGTCTTCTTAGTAAAGCATCACAAGAATGGAGAAGCAAGAATCCAATGTACTCAATTCTGATATGAGGAAAATTAATTACCTGGTACATAGTGGAGGGTGGGAGAAAGGGAGAGCAGAGAGAGGGAAGAAGGGAAGGAGATGGGAGGTTTACGGTGTGTTACACACCTTTGGGGGCAGGATACAATTATAAGAGGGTCTTTACCTAACAAATGCAATCAATGTAACCTGATTCTTTGTACCCTTAAAGAATCCCCAACAATAAAAATAAATAATCAAAATTTTAAAAGGTAAGTCTAACAAAGTTAAGTTAAAAAGAAAAAAAAAACTTATAGTGCAGAATTTGAATTGGAAATTGTCAGGCTGAACTTTTGATTTATCTTTAAAAGATTCCATGTATGATACCCAAAGCACAGGCAAGAAAAAATAAATAAAATAAACTGGATTTTTAAATATTCAACACTTCTGTACATCAAAGAGTACACTAAACAGAGTGAAACACAATCTACAGAAGTGGAGAAAATATTTGCAAATCATATATCTGATAAAGAATTAATATCCAAATTATTGAGGAATTAAAATAACTCGACATAAACAAAATGTGATTTTAAAAAAGGCAATGGTATTGAACAGATATTTTTCCAAAGAATATATGCAAATGGCCAATAAGCACATGGAAAAATGCCCAACATCACTATCATTAAGTAAATCCAAATCAAAAACCACAATGAGATAATACTTCATACCAATTAGGATGGCTACTATGAAAAAAACAGCAAATAACAAGTGTTGAGGAGGATGTGGAGAAAAGGAATTTTTGTTAACTGTTGGTGAGAATGCAAAATGGTGTAGCCTTTATGAAACATTTTGTGGTAGTTCCTTAAAAAATGAAAAGGAATTACTCAATAATTCAGCAATTTCACTGCTGGTTATATATCCCTCAAAATTGAAAACAGAGTCTGAAAGATATCTGTATATCCATGTTCATAACAGCATTGTTTGCAACAGCCAAAACACGGAAGCCACTCAAGTGTCCATCCATGTACAAATGTATAAACAAAATGTACATATACATATTGAGGTCTGACAATAAAGTTTGTGAACCTACTACTATGCCTTTATGTTGGCAGCACTGCACAAACAACTTGGTAAGATTTCATAACCTTGGTATATCAGTGTCTCACTAGCTGGGCATTGTAGCAGGCACCTGTAGTCCCAGCTACTTGGGAGGCTGAGGCAAAAGAATCACTTGAGCCCAAGAGTTTTAGGTTGTTGTGAGCTGTGATGCCATGGCTCTCTACCCAGGGTGACAGCTTGAGACTATGTCTCAAAAAAAAAAAAAAAAAAAATATATATATATATGTGTGTGTGTGTGTATGTGTGTGTGTGTGTGTGTGTGTGTATCTCATAGCTATGCTTGTGTTGTGTTGACATGTGGTGGTGCTTTGCTAAGAGGCATTCATTATTATTGTATGTTTTTGTGTGCCATGACGAAAACATCAAAGTTGGAATTAGAGCAACAAACAAACATTAAATTTCTTGTTTGATGTGGCAAGAGTGGAAATGAAATCAGGCACATGTTAGTCCAAGTTTATGGGCACAATGCCAAGAAGAAAATGGCAGTGCATTAATGGATTAAACGTTTTTCTGAGGGAAGAGAAAGTGTCACTTATGAAGAAAGGTGGCTAGTAACATGCAGAACTGAAGAAAACATTGCAAAAATTCATTGAATTATATGTCAAAATCATCAGCTGACTGTGAGAAGTACAGCAGACCACATAAACATTGATAGAGAAACAATTAGGAAAATCTTAACTGAAAATTTTGGTCAACAACTCATGGCTCCTGCATTAGGACAATGCACCAGCTCACACAGCACTGTCTGTGAGGGAGTTTTTAGCCAGTGAACACATAATTGTATTGGAGCATCCTCTCTACTCACTTGATCTGACCCCCTAATGACCTTTTTCTTTACCTGAAGATAAAGGAAATATTGAAAAGAAGACATTTTGATGACATTCGGAACATCAACAGTAATATGACAACAGTTCTGATGGCCATTCCAGAAAAAGATTTCCAAAACTGCTGTGAAAAGTGGACTAGGTACTAGCATTGGTGCATAGCTTTCAAAGGGGAGTACTTAGAAGGTTACTGTAGTGATATTCTTCAATGAGGTATGTAGCACTTTTTCTAGGATGAGTTCATGAACTTCATTGTCTGAACTCATACAATAAAATATTATTCAGTCTTAAAAAGGAAGGAAACTCAGACATATGCTATAACATGGGTGAATCTTGAGGACATCAAGCAACGTGAAATAAGGCAGTCACAAAAAGACAATGTATGATTCCACTTACACACAGTACCTAGAAGTAGTCAAATCCATAGAGACAGAAAGTGGATTGGCAGGTGTAAGGGGCTGGGGAGAGTGGGAAATAGGGAGTTATTGTTTACTGAGTAGAGAGTTTCAGTTTTGCAAGATGCAAAGAGTTCTGGAGATGGATGTTGGTGATGGTTTCCCAACAATGTGAATATACTAAATACTATTGAAATACACACTTAAAAATGGTTAAGATGGTAAATTTAATTTTACATGTATTACCACAATTAAACTTTTTAAAAAAATAATGAATCTAATGTCTACAATAGAAGATTGATTAAACAAATAAAAATACATTTGAGGGGCATTTCAATTTTGTGCTCTTTGTATTTCATTTGAATCTCAACTCAAACAGATAAAAGTCTAATGAGGCAAACAGGAACTTAAATGCTGACAGGTTATTTGATGATATTAAGGAATCCTTATTCTTGGATGTGAGGATAATATTGTGGTTTTTAAGTAAGTGTCTTTGTTTTTGGATATATACTCATATACTTACAGATGACATGACATGACCCTTGGGATGTGCCTCAACATAATCCAGTAGTGGAGAGAGATGTGGGAACACAGATAAAATGGCAAAGAGTTGATAATTGTTGAAGCTAGTTTATGGGCACACAGGACTTCATTTTTTCACTTTTTTGTAGTCTTGAAATTGCCCTTAACAAGCATTTTTAAAGAAATGTTTATAACTGTTAAACCTACGTTTATGGTGGTTCATTGTAGAATTCTAATTTTCTCCATGTTGCTGTGGTAGTCACTATATAGAGTAAAACAAATTCTTCACCAGAATGATCTATCCATATTCGATGGTAACACTAGTTTCTTCACTGTCTTTCACTGTCTACATGCTGAGTATAAGTCCTCTGTGATGATGAAAGAAGCCTTCTGTGACCTGCCTTCTGTCTTTCACTCCAGTGCTCACACTCGATGTAGGGGCAATTCTGAGCTACTTTGGTTTCCAAATACACAACACTGTCTGTGCCTCTCTGCCTTTTCGTTTCTCTGTTTCTTCTTCCTGCAATGCTCTTCCCAAGTAAACAATCTATATTCCAAAAATCTGTTGTGTTCACGTTCTCTAAAACCTTCTCTTATCACCCTTCTCCTACTCCTTAGGTTTGTCAATTTATATGTTTCCTCATTCTATACTTACCCCAGGCAGCTCCAAGGCAAATTACCATTCCACTATTTCTCTGATGTGTACTTTATATGAATCTTTGCACAAATCTCATTGCATCATAATTATTTGGTTATGTCTTTCCTGCACCCATTAGGCATGTAATGAACACTTGATATTCATTAAATCGAATTGCTCCTGCTTTAAATTTTTTTGAGTGAGATTGCAAATAGAAGCAAAGACTAAAATGAAGGAAATCAATTCAAGAACTAAAATTGTTTTTCATACTGTCAATGAATAGAGAAAAAAAAATGCCTCCACAGCTGATTTAAAGAGGTAGCTACTAGATGGAAATTTGTTTCATCTCAGAACACTAAAAGATTCTTCTCAAAGAGAATATTATCATGACTTTAATCATAGGATTATTTTGAATCAAGAAATCAGAAATTACCGTCAGATTTTGGGCAGCGATTAATGTCCTGCAGGTACTTCTTTCTGCAGATCTGTAGATCCTCTGTGTTCACCATCACAGAGGACTCACGCTCAGCCCTGTGGACAGTGGAAAGGCAGGGAAGAAATCGGCGATACGCTGAATACGGCTGACCATATTTGGGGAAACTCCTTGAAGAGAATTAAGCATTGCAAAAGACATAAAGCTTGCTTAATATTACTTGGTAACATTTACAGATTCTTTTCATATATTTTAGTGATTATTTTAGTAATTATCTTGCTTTTCTTCTTTAATTCGCTTTTTAAAAATTGCGAACAGCTTAAAGAATCAGATAAGAGTGTAAATCATCTGCCCACACCCCTCCCGTCCCAACCTCTGCTACTTCCACCTCTGTACCATTTTCTGTTTCATATCAGCAACTCTTTTCTACTCTTGTAATAAATTCTTCTGGTATTTACTGTATTTCTATAAATAACTTGCTCATATAACCCTTCCTTGACTTTTCAGTTTTTAGGCATTGTTTTTCGATTTCTGCATAAGCGGAGGCTTTCTCACGCCCCACCTGCACCTCACAGAGGCAAGCTTTCTGTGCCTCGCTTCTCCTTTTTCTCCACTTTCTTCTATTCATTATGAGTCACTCAGTCCAGCACACACGCAAGGGAAGAAACGAATCTCCATCTCTCAAAAAAAAAAAAAAAAGTTTTAAAGAATTTGTGGACATGTTTTAAAACCACCACACACTATTTGAAAGACGTCTCAGTGACTTTCCAGTAAAACAGTGAGGACTCATCTGTTGACATTGTAACTTTCTTCCTCTCTAGGGATAGTCGGATTATGGAGGAGCCGATTTTGCCATAATGTAGGGTGCTTTCCTTTCATCATCACCTTAGAGATTTCTTTCTCCTCTGTTTTGCAGGAGGTCCCTGGTTTCTTTGATTCCATCTCTTCGCCTTTTGGCTGAACTTGGTTTTCTGGGAGAGCACATAACTAGCAGCTTCCTGATAAAGGGCGACTAGAAGATAAACTTTGTACAAATAGGATCATCCAGCTTCCACTTGTTTTTCAGAAGTTCACTGCCATTTGATTCTTTACCTTGGGGTCCTCCTTCCCTCTGTTAAACCTTAGGATTTTCTCCATACCCTCAGTGTTCCAAAATTGCACCGTGATCCATCTTGGTGTGGGCCTGTATCCTTCCACGGTGCTGATTAACTAATGGAAGTCTTCAGTTTAGAAATCCATGCTCTTCCACTTGAGGAAATCTTGTGGAGTTATTTCTTTGATGATTTCTTATCCTAGTGCATCTTATTCTATTTCCCCTGTTTTCTCCTTAGAAAGGAATCTTCTCCATTTTCCCTGTTTTCTCCTTAGAAAGGAATCTTTTTATTTTTATTTTTATTTTTTTAGAAACAGAGTCTCACTTTATCGCCCTCGGTAGAGTGGTGTGGTGTCACAGCTCACAGCAACCTCCAACTCCTGGGCTTAGGCGATTCTCTTGCCTCAGCCTCCCAAGGAGCTGGCACTGCAGGGGCCCGCCACAATGCCCGGCTATAGAAAGGAATCTTCTTAGTAGAATATTAGATTTCCAGGATTGATCCTCTAATTTTCCTTATGTTTCTTTCTTTTCCTTCTCTTTATCTTAATCTTTTACTTTCTGAGAGATTTCCCCAACTTTATCTTCCAAAGCATCTGTGGTATTTTTAATTTCTTCTATCATGCTGTTAATTTCCAAGAATTCATTTGTCTGCTAAATGTTTTTAAACACTAGTGTACTATTCTTTCATGTAATGTCTCCTCATATATTGCCAAAGGCATTAATGGTAGTGTGTTCTTCTTTAAAAACTTTTTTTCTTAAAAGTGCATGCTTTCTGTTTTTTTCTAAGTAATTTTTTTTCAGTTTGACCTCTGTGTTTTACACTTTTCCCAACTTTCTGGAGTTTCTGTGGGCTATCTACTTATGTTGGATAAAATATGAAATTTGGTAGAGCTTATCAGTTATGGGCTTCAACATAGGATAAGTTGAGGAATTTAAATGTGAATTTCAAAATGTGTCGTTTTACTGAAATCACTTCTTTTGGGCATTCAGATATGCTAGAAATGGCTCTTCAGAATTATTATATTGAGAAAATATAGATCTAATGTCAGCATTCTATAAGACAGGTTGGGGGGAAAGGCTGGGGAAATAAAATTTCAGTACATACATTTTAACTTAATTTCCACTTGTTCAATATAGGGTCCCTGCTTTCTCAACTGTGCTTAGCAGCCCTCAGTTCAGAAAAAATTTTGAAAAAAATACATCTAAAGATTAAAACTCACACCTTCTGCTAGGATAGGGAGCAGCAGTTGCTTGGCTATGTGGAATGAGGATGGAGATAGGAGGAAGATTCTTCATAAACAAGCTTTAAGGCTCAGCGCCTGTGGCTCAACGGGCTAAGGCGCCAGCCACGTACACCTGAGGTGGCCGGTTCGAATCCAGCCCGGGCCCGCCAAACAACAATGACGACTGCAACCAAAAAATGGCCGGACGTTGTGGCGGGCGCCTGTAGTCCCAGCTACTTGGGAGGTGGAAGCAAGAGACTCACTTGAGCCCAGGAATTGGAGGTTGCTGTGAGCTGTGATACCACAGCACTCTATCCAGGGTGACAGCTTGAGGCTCTGTCTCCAAAAAAATAAATAAATAAATAAATAAAGTTCCAACCTAACTTAAAAAAAAAAAAAAACAAGCTTTAACCAATCCTGTTTTTAACTGCACCTCCTGCTTTATTTCCAGAGGTGACTGACGCTAATTCCTGAGCATTTTACAGATTCTATGGTAAAAACCACATTTCTTCTTATCCGTTTCCACTTCACTCTCGGATTTCAGATTTTTTAGAGCTGTAAGGATAAATAGCAGTTACCATCTGGTTTCTAGCTTTCAAAAATTGTGGCGCTTTTTCTTTCTTTCTTGTTCTCTGGTTACTTTATGTCATTTTAAAACACCCTTTACTTTTACTGTACTATGGCTGAATGTGTACTTTCAGACAAGAGTATCTTTTTCAATGGCCCTGCATTGCCAATAATGATATTCACCAAGTATTATTTTTAATAAATATAAATTGTTGGGTCTCAAATTAGAGTGTGACTATAGAGGACCTAGAGGAAAAGGTATTGATTTTAAGAAAATAAAATTACTACTTTAAAGAGTGAGCTTTACCATACATCTGCAGGGGGAGTTAGGCAGCTTGCAGCTGGGATAAATGTGCTTACGAGCCTGGAAAGATTGTGGGATTCTGCTGGTATGAACAGTGGCAAGCAGATTTCGAAGTTGAAGAATGTGGACTTGTTAAAGTTAGTCCTCTTAGATTGCATGTGAATTGGATTGAACAGTTGTCTAATGAAGAAATCTTGCAGAGTTGGAAGCAGAGAAAGGGGTTGGGATTGTTTTGAGGTTTAAGAGGAAAAACATCTGTTTCAGATTTTATGCACTGCCCTCACTCCAAGTACTTTTAAGTGTCTTTAAAGACGCCTACACACATGATAATCTAGTCTCTATGAAATAAACTACAGCTTAATGAAGTCCCCATGTATCTATGTACTTCCTTGGCCATTGAAATAAGTTGCCCAACACTTGACAAGGTCTCAGATTTGGATTTATTCAAGTTACTGGTTTTGGATCAGACTGTATGATTTAAGATTATTGTGAATTAAACCAAACAAGAGTTGGTAGCCATCTACCTCTTATTATTTTAGGTATTGTGTACCAAACTTTGGTCTGAGGAATATCAATAACCTGTAGTTTCGTGCTGAATGCTACATTAAAAAAAACTCTTTTATTGTCTTTTAAATTTTGTTTCTTTACTGTATGTAAAAAACATAAATATATTTATATAATTTTTATGCTACAATCTTCCCTTGAAAAAAGGAAATGCAATACACAAAATACCAACAAATACATAAGAAATCACCTTCAAACAAACAGCTATAGAAGAAAAGATGCTGCAGAGATTAAGCAGTCTTCAAAGTAGGGATGTGGTCTTAAATTGATTCAGCTACATATAGGTGAAGTAAGAATTGTCTGGTTTGGGGGAAAGATACAACATATCCCATCTGCAGGAATAATGCAAAGATTGAAAATAGTGAAATGAATATAGGGAGAAGCAAGATGGACTAATAGGAATTCCAGTAATCATCTGTCACACAAATGCCAAATTCAATAGTTATCCACACAAGGAAAAGCACCATCAGAAGAACCAGAAATCAGGTGACTGATACAGAACCTAGTTTTAACATTATATCAAGGGAAGAGGCATTGAAGAGGGCAGAGAGTCAGTTTTCCATGTATTGCCTATGCCACTCACTCCTCCCCCATCCCTTGCAGTGCTACACCAGCAGAGTGGAGAGAGAATCCACATGCCCAGGGGAGGGAGAGTGAAGCGATTGTGGGACTTTGCATTGGAACTCAGGGCCACGCTGTCACAGTGGGACATAGCACAGAGCAGAAAAACCTGCCAAAGCGCCCCTCCAGCCCAGCCAGAGGCAAATTTTCCACCCTAAAATCCAAGTTCCAGCTAGCCCTGCCATCAAAAAGCAGCCTGGAGCTGGAATGAATTCACAAAGCAGTCATGCCGTAAAGGCTTCAGTCCTTGGGCAATTCTTGTGGTTGTGCTGGCTCAGAGCCAGCGGACTTGGGGTGCATGTGGCTCTGTGAGACACCAGCAATGGCAGCTAAACCAGTTCCTGTGCCACCCCTCCCCCAACTACTAACAAGATGGCTGAGGGACAGTCTTCTTCCATGTGGGGAAAGGAAAGAGTTCAGAGGATTTTTTTTCACAACTTGCGTACTAATTCAGACACCATAAAATAAAGTACTAAGCAGACTCCTGAAGCCTCTGATTTCAGGCCTTAGTTCCTTGATGGCATTCCTAGACCCACTTTGGGCCAGAAGAAAACCAAATGCCTTGAATGGAAGGATCCAATCCTGACAAGATTCACCACCTGCTGACTAAAGAGCCCTTAGGATTTGAATAAACCCCAGAGGTAGCCAATTAATAATAACCATAGACTTGTGGTGAGCCTGGGTTGGCTTCAGGTCTCATCTGGTATA
The DNA here is from genome assembly GCA_963574655.1 of Perodicticus potto. Lineage (NCBI taxonomy): Eukaryota > Metazoa > Chordata > Mammalia > Primates > Lorisidae > Perodicticus > Perodicticus potto. The sequence continues at coordinate 9,351 of CAUYRH010017242.1, forward strand.
CTCCCAGCTGCCATGGCCATGAGGGAATGATCACACCACTCCTCTTCCAACTCTAACAGCCCAGCACAAAAAGTGAGAGAAGGTAGTGAAAGACTTTAACTGGTAATCCAAGGAATTCTCCCATATCTTAGCCAAGTTCACCAAGAGAGTACTATCAGGAGTGAGTCTGCAAGAGTCATATACAGCATTACTGGGCTTGGGGCACCCCACTGCTCATATAGCGGTAGTATCCACAGATATAGATGACAATACTTAATTCCCTTCGAATATCTGAAAAGCCTTCTTATGAAAGAAGTGTTAAAAAAAAACTCATATTACAAAGATTAAAATAAATTCCCAACTCTCTCATGCTCAGACATAGACAATCATCAAAAACATCTAGGAAAACATGACTTTGTCAAATGAGCTAGATAAAGTATGAGTAACCAATTCTGGAGTGATGAAGATAGTCAAAGAATTCAAAATAACTGTCCTGAGAAAGCTCTGTGAACTTTGAGACAACACAGAGAAGGAATTCCGAAGCCTACAAGAAAAATTTAACAAGGAGATTAAAAGTTAAAAAAAAAATCCAGGAGAAATTATGGAGCTGAAAAATTCAGTTGACAAACTCAGAAATGAATCATAGTCTTTCCACAGCGAACTGATCACGCCGAAGAATTCATGAGACTCAAGACAGATTATTAAAAGTACACAATCAGATTAAAAAAGAAAAAATGAAGCACATATATAAGATCTAGAAATTTATCTCAAAAGGGAAAATCTAAGAGTTATTGGCGTTAAAGAAATTGGGATAGAAAGTTTATTCAAAGAAATAATAATAGAGAACTTTTCAAAATCTAGAGAAAGATATCAATATTCAGGTACAACAAGATAATAGAACACCAAGCAGATAATAGAATCCAAATAGAACTACCTCAATGCACTTAAAATTAAGCTCTGTAAGGTCACTGATAAAGAAAAAAATCCTAAGAGAAGCAAGAAAAAAAAAAAACATACAAAGAAGTTCCAATACATCTGGAAGCAGACATCTTAGTGGAAATCTTATAGGTTAGGAGAGAGAGAGGTATGGCATATTTAAATTGCTGAAGGAAAAAAACTTTAACCCTAGAATATTATATCCTGCAAAAATATACTAGACCTGTCCTATAAGAAATGATAAAAAGAGTTTTTCAAAATGAAAGTAAAGGACATTAATGAACAACAAGAAATCGTCTGAAGATATACAACTTACTGGTAACAGTAAGTACACAGATACAGAATATTCTATTGCTGTAAATGCAGCCGATTCTTAATTTCTATTTTGAGTCAGAAGAATAAGAGACAAACCCATCAAAAGTAACAACAACTTTTTGAGAGATAGATAGTATAAAAAGATACAGTTAGAAACAACAAAAAGTTACAAAGCAGCAGGGGATGGAGGTAAATTGTAGAATTTCGTTACATTTCTTTTGCTTATTTATTTGATTATTTATAAGCAGAGTTATCATATTTTGAAAATAATTTGTTATAACATGTTTTTATAAGTATCATGGTAATCTCAAATCAAAAATCTGCAACAGATACATCAAAAATAAAAATCAAAAAAAAAAAAAATTAAAAGGCACTGCCAAAGAAAATCACTTTTAACAAAGAAAGACATTAAGGAAGAAAGAAAGGACCACAAAACAATCAGAAATCTCATAGCATGGCAGTGGTAAGTCCTTATCTATTAATAATAGCACTGAATGTGAATGGACTAAAGTCTCCAATCTAAATATATGGAAGAGCTGTATGGATGGGGAAAAAAATAAGCCCTCAACTATATATTGTCTTCATTAAACACGTTTAACTTATAAAGACATACATTAACAGAAATTAAGGAATGGGAAAAGTCATTCCACACAAGTGGAAACCATGAAAAATTCAGAAGTAGCTATACTTCTATAAGATAAAATAGACTTCAAGACAAAAACTTCAAAAAGAGACAAAGTAGGTCATTAAATAATGATAAAGAGGTCAATTCAGCAAGAGGATATAACACTATGCACCCAACAGTTGACCACCTAGATGTATAAAGCAAATATTATCAGAGTGGGAGAGATAGACCCCAATATGATAGTTATTGGGGATTTTAATACCCTACTTTCACCATTGGACAGATTATTCACACAGAAAATCAGCAAAGAAACATGGGATTTAATCTGCATTATAGACAAAATGGACCGAGTAGATATTTACAAAATGTTTCATCCAACGGCTGCGGAATACTTGTTCTTCTTAGCTTATGGATCACTCAAGGATAGGCCATATGTTAGGCCACAGAGCAAGTCTTAAAAAATTCAGAAAAATTGAAATCATATCAAGTATTTTCTCTGACCACAATGGAATAAAACTAGAAATCAATAACAAGAGGAACAATGGAATCTATACAAACACATGAACCACTGAATTACCAGTGCATCAATGAAAATATGAAGAAGGAAATTTTGAAAGTTCTCAAAGCAATGAAAATGAAAACACAACATATCAAAACCTGTAGGTTGTAGCAAAAGCAATTATAAAAGGAAAGTTTATAGAGAAAGTGCCTACATTCAAAAAGTGGATAAACAACCTAATGATGGATCACAAAGAACTAGTAAAACAAGAGTATACCAAATGCAAAATTAGTATATGAAAAGGATAAAGAACAGAGCAGAAATAAATGAAATTGAAACAAAACAATATTACAAAAGATCAACAAAACAAAAAGTCTGATTTTGAAAAGATAAACAAAATTGACATACTTCTAGCCAGAATAAGAAAAAAAGAGAGAAGACCCATGCAAAATCAGAGATGAAAAAGGAGACACTACAACTGATACTGCAGAAATCCAAAGGATCATTAGGGACTACTTTGAGTAACCCAATGACATTAAGTTGGAAAATCTAGAAGAAAAAGGATACATTCTTAGATACATACAACTTACCAAGATCAAACCAGGAAGAAATCTAAAAGCTGAATAAAGCAATAACAAGTAACAAGTTATAAGGAGTAATAAAATAAAGTAATAAAGGCCTTCCATTAGGGCCACACCTGTGGCTCAATGGAGTAGGGCACTGGCCCCATATGCCGGAGGTGGTGGGTTCAAACCCAGCCCCAGCCAAAAACTGCAAAAAAAAAAAAAAAGTCTTCCATCAAAGAAAAGCCTAGGACTGGATGCCTTCACTACTGAATTCTATCAAGCATTCAAAGAAGAACTAGACAAAGACAGAAGAAAAATGGGTCAACAAATCTGATGATACAAAAATCTTCAACAAAATACTAGCAAACAGAATTCAATGACACATTTAAAACATTATTCATTATGAGCAAGTGAGACTCATCCCAAGGATGCAAGAATGTCTCAACATATCCAAATCAAACAATGTGATAAATTGTATCAACAGAATAAAGCATAAAAATCATGTGATCATTTCAATTGATGCTGATAAAGGACTTGATAAAATTCAGCATCCCTTCATGATAAAAATTCTCAAAAAACTTTGCATAGAAGGAACTTATGTCAACACAGTAAAAGCCATATATGACAGACCCATAGTAAGTATCATACTGAACGGAGAAAAACTGAAAGCCTTTCCTCTAAGATCTGAAACAAGATAGGATGCCCACTCTCACCCCTATTATTCAACATATTACTGGAAGTTCTAGCTAGGGCAACTGACAAAGGAAAGAATTAAAAGAAATATAAATTGGAGATGAAGAAATAGAATTGTCCTTGTTTACAGAAGATATAACCTTGGAAACCTAAAGATATTTCTACTAAAAACTATTGGAACTGATAAATTCAGTAATGTTGTAGGATATAAAATCAACATACAAAAATCAATTACATTTCTACATGCCAACAGTAAACAATCTGAAAAAGAAACCAGGAAAGTAATTCCATTTACAATAGCTGCAAAGTTTGTATTTTAAAGTAAAATAGCTAAGAATAAGCTTAGCTAAAGAAATGAAAGTTCTCTATAATGAAAACTATAAAACATTGATGAAAAAATTGAAGAGGACAAAAAAAAAAAAAAGGAAGCTATTTCATGATCATGGATTGGAAGAACCAATATTGTTAAAATGTCCGCACTACTAAAAGTAATCTGAAGATTCTTTTTTTTTTTTTTTTTAGAGACAGAGTCTCACTATGTCACTGTCGGTGGAGTGCCGTGGCATCACAGCTCATAGCAACCTCAAACTCTTGGGCCGAAGCGGTTCTCTTGCCTCAGCCTCCCAAATAGCTGGGACTACAGGTGCCCGTCACATTGGACAACTATTTTTTTTATAGCTGTCGTTGTTTAGCAGGCTCAGTCTGGGTTCGAACATGCCAACCTTGGTGTATGTGGCCAGCACCCTAACCACTGAGCTACAGGTGCCAAGCCTAATCTACAGGTTCAATGTAATCCTCATCAAAATACCAATGACATTCTTGACAGGAATAGAAAAAATAATCTTTAAATTTATGCATAATCACACAAGACCCAGAATAGCTAAAGCCATCTTGAGCAAAAAGAACAACACTGAAAGAATCAAATTATCTGACTTTACATTATACTACAGAGCATGGTACTGGCATTAAAACATACACATAAACCAATGGTACAAAAAGGAGAATTCAGAAATAAATCCACACATCTGTAGTAAACTTAACTTTGACCAAAGGGCCAAGAACATACGCTGGGGGAGAAGACTGTCTCTTCAAGGAATGGTCTGCAATAACGGCATATATTCATATGCAGAATAATTAAATGACTTTTACCTCTTGCTATATACAAAAGTCAAATCAAAATGGATTAAAGTCTTAAATACAAGACCTGAAAGCTATTAAAAAATTGGGAAAATGCTTTAGGACATTGGTCTGGGGAAGAAATTCTTGAATAATACTCACAAAACACAGGCAACCAAAGAAAAATTGGAAAAATAGGATCACATTGAACTAAAAAACTTCTGCACAGCACAGGAGACGATCAGCAAAGTGAGATGACAACCCATAGAAAGAGATAATATTTGCAAACTATTGTCTGGGAAGGGAATAATAACTAGAATATGTAAGGATCTCCAACAACTCAAAGGAAAAAAATAAAAAATAAATGGGCAAAGGATCTGAATAGACATTTCTCAAAAGAAGACATACAAATGACCAACATCTATGTGAAAAAGAAAAGCACAATATCATTAATCATCATAGAGATACATATGAAAACTATCATGATCTAGCATCACAACCCTGTTAAAATGGCTTTCATTTAAAACACAGGCAATAAAGGTTGGTGGAGAAAGGGAAACCCTTTTACACTGTTGGTGGGAATATAAGTTAGAGCAACCACCATGGAGAGCAGTAGGAGGTCCCTCAAAAAAGCAAAACTAGAACTATATGACCTAGTTATCACACTGTTTGTTATACACACAAAAGAAGAGAATTCAGTATATTGTACAGTATGTGCACTCCCATGTTTATTGTAGCACTATTCACAATAGTCAAGATTTGGAATCAACCTAAGTGTCCAGCAACAGATGAATAAATAAAGAAATTGGATACATATACACGATGGAATATTATATAGCCATAAAAAACAATGAAATACTGGTGAAATACTGTCTTTTGCAACAACATGGATTGAACTGGAGAATATTATGTTAAGTGAAATAAACCATGCACCAAAAAATAGATCTCACATGTTCTCACTCATATGTGAGAGCTAAATATTTAAAACAGTTGGCTTGGCGCCTGTGGCTCAACAGGCTAAGGCACCAGCCACGTACACCTGAGCTGGTGGGCTCAAATCCAGCCCGGGCCCACCAAACAACAATGATGGCTGCAACCAAAAAATGGCCGGGCATTGTGGCGGGCGCCTGTAGTCCCAGCTACTTGGGAGGCGGAGGCAAGAGACTCGCTTGAGCCCAGGAATTGGAGGTTTCTGTGAGCTGTGATGCAACGGCACTCTATCCAGGGTGACAGCTTGAGGCTCTGTCTCAAAAAATAAATAAATAAATAAATAAATATTTAAAACAGTTGATCTCATGGAGACAGAGAATAGAATGATGGTTAACAGAGGATGGAATTGTAGCAAGGAGGGGGCATAATGTGGCAATAGTTAATGGGTGTGAAAATATAGTTATATATTTGGATAAAATGAATAATATTTGATAACACAACAAACTGGCTGTAATCAAGTTAGGGTACACTTTAAAATAACTAAAAGAGTGTAATTAGAATGTTCCTAACACAAAGAAAAGTTAAATGCCTGAGTTGTTAGATATCCCAATTACCTTGATTTGATTAATTCATATTGCATGTCTGTATTAAAACATCATATGTACCCTGTAAATGCCCACAACCATTGTATTCATAATAATTAAAAATAAAAAATAAAAACAAAAGTAATCACTTGAATTATCAACACATGATTTTCAAGTCTAGAAATGATAAGACAAAATGCAGCATCAGTTTCTTGATTTAGCTGCGGTTTCCTATCTTATGTCATACAATTTCCTAAAATATTTGTGATTCTTTGCCTGCCATATGTCCACCCTGCCCACTTGTTACAACTACAGGCAACAGAGAGATGCAAGAAAGCAACAGTGCTAAAGGCTCACAGTGTATCTGCTCTTCTCTTGCCTAGTCAATCTTCTGGAGTAGGACTCAAACACACCATCAGGGACTTCTCTTCACTGAGCAACAGAGTTCCCAGCAGAGAATAGGTGCACCACAAAGCTATTTGTATTGAGCTACAGAAGAGGTTCCAGATGTAAAGGACTAGCATAGGAATTCTGGCAACATAAAAAGCAAACAAAGATGTCATTATATAATGATAAAGGGATCAATTAAACAAGAAAATACAACAATTCTAAACATATATTCACCTAATGCAGAAGCTCGCAGACTCATAAGACTAGTTATACTAGATCTAAGGAAGGAAATTCCAATGACAGAACTAAACAGATCATTGAGGCAGGAGAGCAACAAAGAAACACTGGACTTAAATAGAACTCTAGAACAAATGAACCTAACAGACATTTGCAGAACATTCGACTAAAAAAACTGCAGAATATTCATGCTTCTAATAAGAACATGGGACATTTTCAAAGTTATATTATATATTAGGTCACAAAATAAGACTCTTTAAAAAACTGAAATCATACCACTTGTCATCGCAGGCCACAGCATAATAAAACTAGAAATCAATTCCAATAGGCATTTCAAAACTACACAAATACATGGAAATTAAACCACCTGCTGCTGAATGATCCTTGGTCCATTACAAAATCAAGATGGAAATCAAAATATTTTTCAAACAAAGATGACAGAAGCTTCCAAAATCTCTGTGATACTGAAAAAGCAGTGCAAAGAGGAAAGTGCATTGGGGTGCATGCCTGCATCAAAAAAAGACAGAAAGGGCTAGGCACCCAGAGCTCAGTGATTAGGGTGCCAGACACAGGCTAAGGGGCTGGTGGGTTTAAATCTGCCCCCAGCCTACTAAAAAAAAATAAAACAAAATAACTGGGCATTGTGACAGGTGCCTGTAATCCCAGCTACTAAGGAGGCCAAGGCAAGAAATCACTTGAACATAAAGAGTTTTAGGTTGCTGTGAGCTATGACACCATAGCGCTCTACTGAGAGTGACAAAGTGAGACTCTGTCTCAATGAAAAAAAAAAAAAGACAGAAAGATCACAAATTAAAACCGTAAAGTCATACCTCAAGGAACTAGAAAAAGAAGAACAAACGAAACCCAATGAACGATAGAGGAAACAAAATAACAAAGATCAGAGCAGAACTAAACAAAACAGAAACTGAAAATAACACAGGGATCAATGAAATGAAACGTTGGTTCTTTAAAAAGATAAACAAGATCAACAAATCACTAGCTAGATTAACCAGAAATAGAAAAGAAAGGATTTAAACAAGTTCAATCAGAAATTTAAAAAGAGACAATACAACTAATACTACAGAAATATAAAACAGCATCCAACATTACTGTGAATATGTCTTTGCACACAAATTAGAAAATATAGAGGAAATGGGTAAGTTTGGGGAAGCACATAATCTGCCAAGATTAAATCAGAAATAAACAGAACAGTAATGAGTAGTGAAGTTGAAAGAGTAATTAAATGTCTCCCAACAAAAGAACGACAAAAAAGAAACTCAAGACTAGATGGATCCACAGTCAAAGCATACCAGACCTATGACGAAGAACTGACATCTAGCCTACTGAAATTTTTCCATAACACGGAGAAGAAGGGAGTCCTCCCTAAGTCATTCTACAAGCCAATATCGCCTTGATACCAAAGCCATGAGAGGACACAAGAAAAGAAAACCATGGACCAATATCACTCTTGAATATAGGTGCAAAAATCCTCAACACAATACTAGCAAACAGAATCTAATGGAACATCAAAAAGGTAATTCACCATGATCAAGTGGGTTTCATCCCAGGGCTGCATCGATGGTTTGACATAGGCAAATCAATAAGTGTGATTTACCACATAAATAGAATCAAGGAAAAAAACCATATGAATCATCTCAATAGATACGGAAAAAGCATTTGATAAAATACAGCACTTTCAGGGAAAAAAAACCCTCAACAAACTAGGCATAGAAGGAACATAACTTAAGATAACAAAAGCCATATGCAACAAACCCACAGGCGACATCACATCGAATGGGAGAATAATGGAAAACATCCCCCTAAGAACTAGAAAAAGACAAGGATGCCCACTGTCACCACTTCTGTCCAACATAGTATTGGAAGTTCTAGCCAAATCAATCAAGCAAGAGAAAGAAATAAAGGGCATCCAAACCAGGAAAGACTATGTCTAACTACCCCTGTTTATTAACAAAATGATCTTGTATGTAGAAAACCCTAAAGACTCCTGGACTTGATAAATAAGTTCCGTAAAGTCTCAGGTTACAAAATTAATGTTCACAAATCTGTAGCAATTCTAAACACCAGGGTGTCCAACTTTTTTTTTTTTTCTGTGCCACGCATTGGAAAAACAAGAGTTATCTTGGACCACACATTATATACACAAATACTGACGAAAGCTGGATTAGCCAAAAAAAAAGAAAAGAAAGCATCTGTGCATGCTTTTCATAATATCCACCACCACAGATAAGATAAAAAAAGAAAATCCTCACAAAATTAGCATGTGACCCACAGACCACAGGTTGGACATCCCTATTATACGCTGATATCAGTCAAGAGAAGAGTTAAATCAAGAACTCAGAAGCATTTACAACAGGTGCAAAGAACGTAATATACTTAGGAATATACTTCACCAAGGAAATGAAAGATCTTTACAAGGAGAACTATAAAACACTAATGAAAGAAAGTATAGATGACACAAAAGGGAAACATTCCATGCTCATGGATTAGAATAATCAACATTTTTAAAATACACGTACTGCCCAAAATAGTTTACGGAATCACTGAAATCATCCTGAATTTATGGATTCAACACAATTCCCATCAAAATAACATCATTTTTCACAGACCTACAAAAAACAATCCTAAAATTCATATAGAACCGAAGAAGAGCCTGAATAGCCAAAGCAATCTTAAGCAAAAAGAAAAAATCCTGAAAGCATCACATTACCTGACTTCAAATTATACTATAAGACTATAGTAACCAAAATAGCAGGATACTGGCGTAAAGGTAGACACATAGACCAATGGAATAGAACAGAAAAGCCAGAAATAAATCCCTTTAGCTACAACCAACTGATTTTCAACAAAGCAGACAAAAATATACACTGGGAGGCAGCGCCTGTGGCTCAAAGGAGTAGGGCGCCAGCACCATATGCCTGAGGTGGCGGGTTCAAACCCAGCCCCAGACAGAAACTGCAATACACACACGCGCACACACACACACACACACACACACACACACACTGGGAGAATGGTGTCGGGAAAATTGGACAGCCACACGCAGAAGAATAAAACTGGATCTCTATCTCCCACCACCTATAAATATTAATTCAAAATAGAACGAAGACTTAAATGTAAAAACTGAAACCATAAAATTTCTAGAGGAAAACCTAGGGGAAATTCTTCTGGGTATTGGCCTAGGCAAAGAATTTATAACCAGAACTCTGAAAGCAAACCTAGCAACAACTAAAGTACATAAACGGAACTTAATAAAACTAAAAAGTTTCTCCATAGTAAAGGAAATAATACACAAATTAAATAGACAACTTACAAAAGGGGAGTAAATAGTCACAAACTATACATTTGACAAAGGGCTAATATCTAGAATCTGTAAATAACACAAATAAATCACAGGATAAAAGAAAACCCCATTAAAAATATCTGAAATGCATGAACAGATATTTTTCAAAAGAAGATAGGCAAATGGCCAACAAACATATGAAAATATACTCTACGTCATTAATCAAGGAAATGCTACAATGGTTACTACTGTCATAATGACCATTATTAAAAAGTCAAAAAACAACAAATGTTTGCATGGATGCTATAAAAAGGAATGCTTATAGCCTGTTGGTGGGACTGTAAATTAGTACGACCCCTGTGTAAATCATCATGGAGATGCCTCAGAGAATTAAAAGTAGAACTACCATTCAATCCAGAAATCTCACTACTGGGTATCTTCCCAAAGGAAAAGAAATCATTTTACAAAAAGGACACCTCTACCTGATACTTATTGCAGCAAAATTCACAATTGCAAAGATATGGAATCAATCTAAATGCTTATAATGAGTGGATAAAGAAAATATGTAAAACACACACATATACACATACTATGGAGTAACAGCCATACAAAGGAATGAAATAATGTCTTTTTGCAACAATTTGAGTGGAACTGGTTACCATTATCCTAAGAAGTATCTCTGGAATGGAAAAACACATACGACATGTTCTCACTAAGAAGTTGGAGTTACACAAGGAGTATATGTGGTTATAAAGGGGTGTAATGAACATTAAAATCTAAGAAGGAGGAGGGTAAAAGAGGGATGAGGGACAAAAATCTACCTATACAGGTACAACACACACTGTTCTGTTGATGAACTGAAAGCCCAGACTTCAGTATTAGACAATTCATATGTATAAGAAAAAACACTTATATCCCCTAAACGTATTGAAATTTTAAAAAGAAAAAAAATACTTGTGAAGAAAAAAATGAAATATATTTGAGACTTAAAATGTTTTCTTCTTAATAAAATAAAAATGTTTAATATTGTAGACAGGTGAATGGGGTGATGAAGGCAGGCAAAAGGATTTAGACCTGTTTACCGAATCAAGTACCATATTGCGCCATGTTAAGCACTGGGCAGACAGTGTGGGATAACACCACAGCAGTCTCTCTACTCATGCGAAAATAGAAATCTCTTGTCCTCCAAATTCAAGAAAGGAAATGGTCCATAGAAAGAGCCATACACCCAAGCCTTAAATTAGAAAACATTAGTACAAATTTAAACTTGTGTCAACTGACCAGTGACATCGTCATTTCAGTGCCTGTGATTCTGAAAGCCAGTCATTCAGTGATAGACTCATATTCCTGAAAGTCAGTTACCCTGTTACACTGCCATAATTCTGAAAGTCAGCCAATTAGCAAATGCATCCCCATTAACTATACTTCGATGCTTAAGATTCTACCAATTTACAAACAAGTGTCTTCTGAAAGTCCACAAATTCCTGAAATCTGTCACCTCTCAAAACCTTATATAAAATTATCATGTTTGTCTAAGGACACACTATAGACTGTGTCCTATAAGCACAGCTCTCTTTGGCTTAACAAGCACTATTTTAACCTTCTTTCAGAAATTGAGTAGACCTTAAGAAGTAGATGACAAATATGAGGGTATTTGTTAAATGGGGCCCCAAACCGAAAAGTAAGTGCAGAATTTTAAAAGGACACCTCTACCTGAATACTTATTGCAGCAAAATTCACAGTTGTAAAGATATAGAATCAATCTAAATGCTTGTCATGAGTGGATAAAGAAATTCTTACCATAGCCAGAAGTATCAAGGCTCTATGAACTGACTAAAGAAGCAAGTTCTGAAGAAAGAATTCAAAAATAGAATTAATCAAGTATTCAAATATCTCTGGCTGAAAAACATCTTGGAACCCCTAACTTTTGTAGTATCCTGTTTCTCATCTACCAAGTGGTCACCATTGATATTTCTGGCCATGGTTTTGGATGAAGCAAGAAGACCATGCTTAATCTGACCCCTTATAAATCACATCATCTTGTTAGTACTTAATGCATGTACTGTGTAGAATCATTTCTTATAACAATATGGTTATTTTTCAGCAAGTGTTAATAGGAGACCCTGTGTCTGAATCTCTTTAAAAAGTTTAAAAGGACAGTATAAAGCTGAGGGTGAAGATGAAGAACCATTTGGAAAACCAGCAAGAAAATACACACTGAATGTAAAAATTCTTTTTGAGCCCCTGATGTGGCTTGTTTGGGGCCAGGCCCAGAGGAGTAGTGAATCCTGCCAAACAGCAGGGCATTTGGGGAGACCTCACCTAATGTGCATGATGCAATGGTACATTTCAAAACTATTAAGAAATGAGTATAATTGTGATGGATGTGTTACTTAGTTCAATGTAAGCATTTCACAGTGTATATCAAAGCAGTACCCTGAGCCCCATAAATGCATCAATGTACAAAGTTATGATTTAATAAAAAACAATAATAACAAAAAGAAACTGGAAAGATAAATAAAGAAAGCAAAACTGAAGGTAGACATGATATGATTTTCAATTCTAGAGAATGGGAAAAAACTGATCATACAGTTTCTGCTGCCAACTTTCTTGTTATGTATGACTCTCAACAACAGGATATCAGCCCTGCTGCCTAGTATTTTTTAATGGCCCTATGTAAAAGAAAAAAGCAAATAGAAACTGGCACAAGGGTCTGCCAAGAGAGGAAGAAGAGCAAAATATTATCACTTTTCAATGAGTTTTACAGTTTAGAGTTTTCATCTCTCTCTTTCTCTCTCTTTTTTTTTTTAATGCAGAAGGCAGCCATGCATTTGGAGGTTGGGCAGAAATGACAAGCTAATGGGAATCAAGCATCCCTGAAAAGAATGAGCCTCCCTCATTTTCATCAACAAATTCTGCTGTGTCTATGTTCAAAATCTATCTTGAATCTATGCATTTTTCCAATTTTGATCACCGTCAACTCAGTTCAAGTTCACTCCTTCCTCTTTCTACCATGGTGGCCTCCTGGTTAGTATCTCTATCTCCACTCACAATCTCCCTCTTCCTCCGGCATTCCTTTTTCCCTCAAGAAAAGCAGATCAATCTTCTTAAGATACTCATAGGATAAACAAAGTCCTTTGCACAGTTTCAAGGCACGGCACAATCTGCCTCTTGCTCGTTCTTTCAGTCACCTTTAAGGCTTCCAGTCATGCTAAGATCCTTTTCCCCTCTCACCCATCTTTACACAGACTGCCCCATCTGCCTGAAACGCTCCTCTCTTCTCCCTCTTAGATTTGTCTCTCACAAGCTTCCCCAAGCCTTTCCCCTACCAGGTCACAATTTCTATATGCATTTGTGTGGTATGGCTTTTATCTGACTTCCCAGCTCTGTTAAAGCTTCATAGTGACTACTTGGGAGAGGGATGGCAGCTCATAATATTATCCTCTCTCCTTTGCATATACTTTAAATTCACCATAACAAACACCTTTAGAAGTTTTTTTTCTGAACCTACAAACTAAAAATATTTACCTTGTTGTCTGCAATTCTCCTAAAGTACTTTTTCAAATTTCACTCTTAAGAATGCTCACTTTGGCTGGTGCCTGTGGCTCAGTGAGTAGGGTGCTGGCCCCATATGCTGGAGGTGGTGGGTTCAAACCCAGCCCCGGCCAAAAACTGCAAAATAAAAAAAAAAAAAAGAATGCTCACTTTATTTTTCATGAATTTTTATTGTAACCATATTAGAGCAATAAATTCTCTAATTTTTAAATGATTACAGGAGGCTGGGCTAGAAGTCCAATGAGCTATCCATCGCACCATAGAGCCAGGTAGAATGGCATCATTTTTAACTTCCCAACAAGGTGTTGGCAAGAAAGTGAACTTGAAATTAACATCAGATAACCTAATAGAAAGGTTTGAAGTTAAATTCCCTTTCAATGTTTTTGTTACTAAAATTGCTAAAATCTTTTATGTGAAAATAGCATTGTAAGAGATTTAAAATCTTTTATTTGAAAAGTACCCTAGGATAGGAATAACAGACTTCTAATCTGATTCCAGTTTCTTACTCTAGTTGGACTATTTTCCCTTGGTTTTGTTTTTGTTTGGGGGTTTGTTTGTTTGTTTGCCTGGTTTAAGTAACTGATATAATAAAGAAGTTAAGCTCTGTAATTTAATTTCGGATTAAAAATTCCATAATTTAGAAGGAAAAAAGCAGTCATAAACAATATCAGTGTTTATTTTTTATAAAAATGAAGGATTAACTCAAACCAATTTTTTTCTATCATTCATAAGGTCATAATTAGGACTGCTGTTCATACTGATGAATCTACAAATCCATGGCAGCAAATCACTGTATCTTCACCAGAAGATGAGATACTCTTATCTTCTCTCTCTTCTGCATATTTGTGCAGCATGCTATAGTGCAGTTTCTCTGGGTTGTAAGTATATGTTGATGAGATTTTCTGCCATTCTTCACTGCTTGGGATTTTGTACCCTTCTGATCGCGAGCTCTCAAAGAAACATTTCACATTCTCTTTTGCCAATTCAGTTGCATGCTCTGTGCTTTGACTTTTAAGGATCTTCTGCTCCGCTTCCAAATAGATTTTCCAGAATTTCCGCTGCTGAAAACTAACTGGAGATAGGCCTCGGGAAATACAGGTGGCAATCATAAACATGATGATAACAAATGCTATCAGGATCCAGCCTGCCACCTTAAGAAAACAACAACAAAAAAAGACATTTAAAAGTCATCAGAAAAACCTTTGAACTAGTCACTGTTATGATGAAGAACAAGTAACAGTCTTAATCCCTTAAAAGTAAAGAGTGGTAGTCACCCAGTTGTCTCCCTAATCTCCCAGTGCAGCTGCTTGATTGGAAAGTCAATCACACTCCAAGTCATGCGGCCCTGTAAGAGAAGGGAAGAGCCTAATGTCACTCCCTTAAAACCCAGAACGTGGAATATCTGCAAATCTATTGAAAGGAACATTCCTTTTAAAGAACCTCCTAGCTTTATATGAGGTCTGACAATTAAGTTCCTAAACTCATCCTAGCAAAGTGCTACATACATTGATGACTATCACTACCGGCACCTTCAAAGTATTCCGCTTGAGAAGCTATGGCCCAATACCAGTGTCTAGTTCATCCTTCAAAGAGATTTTGCAACTCTTTTTCTGGAATGACCATCAGAGCAGTCTTTCAGCGCACAAAAAACGCACAATAATAAACGAAGGCCACTCAGCAAGACACCGCCACACACGGACTGGAACACAGCTGTGAGACTTTGGGTTGTTTGTACACTGCTGCCAACCTAAACACAGGGTGGCGTGTTGGTGAACTTAACTGGGTAAGCCCAGAAACAATGTGGTGTGGTGGCTTTACAGCTAGGCAGATCAATTTTACTGTCCGTACCAATTCAATTACAACAATTCGTCTCTACCTTCCTGGGTGGAGAAGGAACTTTCCCCAGACTTAACGTATTCCCTGTACAGAGGAGATACGATACTGAGACCCCTGACAGGGCTCCTGCCAGACATCAGAGAATAACGCAGGAGGTAAAGGGCCTAGGGCGCATCTGGCAGGAGAAGGTGTGCCCGCTCTCAGGCTCCTCGATTCACTTACAGGGCCACACACTTACAGGAATGTTTTTTCTCCTTTTCATTCGTTTTATTGGAATATTCTCCTGTTGGCCCGTTAGAAACAAGAAGCCATTCTAGATTTTCTTGGGGCGTCGCCGATCTCCCCCTCCCCCGCCGCCCCGCAGAGGCTCGGGGCTCGGCGCTGCCCACCCGCCCCGCGCTGACCTGCGACTGCGCCTTGAGCCGCTTCAGCAGGTCCTGCACGTCGGGCTCGGTGGCCTTGCCGCAGGGCACCAGCGGCAGCTGGGTTGTGCAGTTCTGGTGGAGACCGGAGCACAGGGACGCCGCCAGGGCCGGGTTCCCGACGGCCCCGCACTCGTAGAAGGCGCCCCCGAGCAGCGCCACCGCCACCCAGACGAAGGGCACGAGCAGGGCGACCGCTATGATTTCCAAGCACACACAAATGACGCTGAGCTTCGAGGCCCTTGTCCTGCAGGCTTCTGACCGGCAGCAGCCGGTCAGCATGCGCCAGGGGCGCGCGTTCAGGAGGACGCCCAGGAGCAGGAGCGCCAGCGCCGGCCCCAGCAGGAAGGCCAGGCTGTAGACCAGGTTATAGGTGGCGGTGGTGCAGGGGCACTGGAACACCGTGGCGGAGATGCGCTCCCAGCCCACGGTCAGCAGGGTCAGCAGGCTGAAGTCCAGCGCCTTGCGGTGCTTGAAGTACAAGTCCAGCACTCCCCGTAACTTGTCCATGGCCCTTCTCTCGTCGGGCGCGGTGCAGAGACCAGACGCTTTGCTTTCTGCCTTTCCGCCGACCTCCTTGTCAAATGGCTGGGTGGGCTGAGGTCTGGGGTTTTCCTCTCAGGGAGGAAGCAGCTCTTTAAGAGGGAAGAAGGCTTATCAGGCCTTCTTGAGGTTTCATTTTTCTCGCCTATCTGAAAAATACAGGCAAATAAACACTGCCGGTACCCTTGACCTCACTGATATCCAACCCTTTCTAAAAGGTAGAAGCTCCTGTCTCTCCCAATTCAGAAACTCCGCCGGGAGATAGACCTTGTTCTGTTGTTACCATAGTTTCTGCCAATGCGACAAAGAGGCAGGGAACTTTCCCTACCCTTCCTGACCCCATGCAGTCACTTGGGCAAACTGGGAAAAACTGTTTTCCTTTATTGTAGCCACCCTACTTGGTACAGAGGAGAGGTTTCACCTCTGAGCTGTTTAGTGGACCTGGTTCAGTTCACCCAGCGGAACTAGCAAGTTCAGCTGAGTAAAACAAAAGCGGAGCAAGAAACTGGGGTAATGGAAAAATGAGGCAGCTGGGACTCCAATATAGATTAGAAGCAAAAGGCAAGGCGGGCTGGCTCATCTCTGTAGTCCTAGCATTTGGGAGGCCAGGGTGGGTGGATTGCCCTGAGCTCACAGGTTCTAGACCAGCCTGAGCAAGAGCGAGACGCTCGTCTCTAGAAATAGCCGGGCGTTTAGTAGTAGTAGTAATGGTAGTTCCAGCTACTCAGGAGGCTGAGGCAAGAGAATTGCTTGAACTCACCAGTTGGAGGCTGCTATGAGCTGTGACACAACAGTACTCCACCCAGATGGACACAGTGAGACTGTCTCCAGAAAAAAAAGAAATAGAAGGAAAGTTTTATTTGAATGAAGGAAAAGAATAAAAGAAAGTAGTGATGAGGATAGATTCTTCCAAAGAGTGGAAAAGGGTCTTCCCGGCGAGTGAGAGGAGACCCCACACAAAAGCAATACACAAGTGTATGTACTTCAATCCTGATTCCTCCCACATTTATCTACAAGGATTCCCACTGGTTCCCCTTAAGGCCTTCAGGCAGGCTGTCCTGGTTTCATAGGTTGTGCATTACCTCAGCTGTCACAGAAATCCAGTTCTCTTTACTCTGCTATCAATAATTATTAACTTATTTTACTAGTGTTGGTATGGTATCTGTTAGTCTCGTTTTGTTTGTGGCCACCATGGTGTGCATTGTTCTGTGACAGTGATCTTTATCTTTGGTTTATGGGGGAAATCAGTTTGATGGGGGCATCATTCACAGGCTAGAGGATGTGGGTCATAGACTAGAAGTTACACTTTGCAGGAACAGTGCATACTTGGTTAACTAGGTCACACCCACCCCAAATTTCTACTTTTCCTTCAGCCTCCCCCCCCTTTCTTTTTTGAGACAGAGTCTCGCTTATCCTGTCATCCAGGGTAGAGTGCCATGGCATCATAGTAAGCCTCAAACTCTTGGGCTCAAGTGATCCTCCTGCCTCAGCCTCCCAAGTAATTGGGACTAAAGGCACCCACCACAGCACTTGGCTATTTTTCAGATACTGGGTCTCGCTGTGGCTCAGGATGGGCTCAAAGTCCTGAGCTCAAGCAATCCACTCGGCCTCCCAGAGTGCTAGGGTGCCCGGCCCTTTCTAATCTTCTTGCCTAAAGGGTCATGATTCTTCTTTACCTCCCTGTATCCACTTTAACTTCCTTCCATCCCTAAACACAAATAATTACAAAAAAAAACCTTGATCAATTATAGGAAACATTTACAGGAAAGCCCAGTTTAAGTTCCAGTAATTCTATGATGTCCTGTACCCTTCCTGTCTCCCGGCAGATGGAACCTCCAGCCTAGTTCACACTGACTGTTTTCTCCTCTGCCTGATCTCACATAAGACATTTACTCATCAACACAATTTTTCTTTCAAGTACATCCAAATTCTCTGTACCTGGTGGAGTTTCACATTCTTAATTTGTCACCACCAAGTTGATCAGCGCGGAGCGTGATTGTTCAAAGAATACTAATTGAGCCAACACCTTCAAACTGCAGTTATATCTATCTAATGTCACCTCCGCATTCAGTTTTCTCAAAGCAGCATTGTTCTTACACAGACTGTGACGCTGAGCCTTGCCGTGTGGCTCCAGGGTGAAGAGAGGTGTGCTTGAAAACACACAGACTCTGACATCAGGTTCACTGTGTCCGTGTGCCAGTGTACATGCGACAAGTGTGGCCTGCTAAGATGCACCATCCTCATTTGTAAAAGGATACCTTGATTGTTGTGGTGAATAAATTGGGGAGCATATGTAAAGTGCCTATGTAAAGTGTCTTTTTTTTTTTTGGTTTTTGGCCGGGGCTGGGTTTGAACCCGCCACCTCCAGCATATGGGGCCAGCGCTCTACTCCTTTGAGCCACAAGCACCACCCAAGTGTCTGTCTATTAAATGAATACTTGGTGTGAGAATTTATACCTCTTATGTTGCAACCTTGGGAACAGACAACAGGTACCTATCTTGTCTATTACTTAAAAATTCAAGTGAATACTAAATTTTAGACCAAGAATTGTACTCAGTGACTCAATAACCCTCTACTACCCCAAGAGATTTGGTGTTCCCCTTAACTGCTTGCTTGCCATAAGGACAGTTTTCCTTCCGAATATGAAGTCCGAGTGGGCAGTTAATGACTAGGTTGCTATTGACCCCCCACCCACTTGGCTTGCCTAATTTTATCTGGGAAAAATAATTCGCCCATAGAAACAAGTGAATTGCTAGAGAAGGGGCGAGAAGTGGGACTTTTCTTAGTCCAACTTGCCTTCTTAACTACTCCCCCACCACGACTACCATCAGTGTGTAGTATAGTGCCACAAAAACACCAATCCACAGTGGTCTGATAACCCCAGGTTACAGGCTAACCCCTCATCAAGATTTTTATCATATTACAAGACAGTGCTCCTCTCTGAGATTTGACCAGGTGCCCTCCAGGCTCCTGTCAACTTGGAATGAAGCTACGTGTTTGAGACAAATCATTTCTGCTGTGACTATGATCTCTGCAATCCTCCAGCTCCAAAAAATGAAAAAAAATCTTCCTTCCCTGTGCTTTGAGTAACTCTCCTTTTACTACTAGACTCTGGCATTCTTCTGATTACCCACAACGATGTCCAACCAGGGCTTTACCACCACGCTGGGATCATTTATCCTCCACTGAGCCCTGAGCCATTTAGCGCTACTTCTTCCTCCCCTTCACTCCTACCTGCTGTTTTCATCCCTTCATTTATTGACTTAAATAAAGGCAGCAACCTTCTTCTATATCCTGTTATTTAGTAAAAGATTCGGCCCTGATTACATTAATCCATTTGTTAACAAGTTTATTAATCGGTGCATTCAGTCATTCATTGGTTCATTCAGTCATTCATCAAAGTGTTTAATAAGAAACCAGAATGTGCCAGGTACCTATAAAAGTGGACAATGTTGGATACAATAAAGAACAAGTACCCGGATGCAAATGAAAACCACCCCAAGATATCGCCTAACCTCAGTGAGAATGGATCACAAAATCTCAAACCTCCAGATGCTGGTGTGGATGTGGAGAGAAGGCAACACTTTTACACTGCTGGTGGGACTACCAACTAATACAACCTTTTTGGAAGGAAGTATGGAGAATCCTCAAAGAATTCAAATTAGACCTCTCAATGTGATTCTGCAATCCCATTACTAGTCATCTATCCAGAAGGAAAAAAAAATTTTTTTTTATCATAAGGACATTTGCACTAGACTGTTTATTGCAGCTCAGTTTTCTATCACAAAAATGTGGAAACAACCTAAATGCCCACCAACCCAGCAACGGATTAATAAGCTGTGGTATATGTACACCGTGGAATACTATTCAGCCATAAAAAGATGGAGACTCTGCATCCTTTGTATTAACCTGAATTGAGTTGGAACACATTCTTCCTAGTAAAGCATCACAATGATGGAAAAGCAAGAATCCAATTCACTCAATTCTAATATGAAGGCAGTAGATGAGCTAATATAAGGGTGGGGTAGGGGAGTGAGCCAGTTGAGAGAGGGGAGGAGGGAAGGGATGGAGATGGGGTGTCACGGTATATGGCACACCTATTGGGGGCAGGACACAATTATAACAGGGACCTTACCTAACAAATGCAATCAGTGTGACCTAATTCTTTGTACCCTCAATGAATCCCAAACAATAAAATAATAATAATAATAATAAAAAGAATAAGACAGACAGGTACCTGCTCTCTTTCGGCTTATAGTGCAGAGGATATAGAAAATTGGTGGCTGCAGGGGCAATGGGGATTCTGAAGATTATGCAGAGAATAAGGATGAAATGATAAGTGAGAAAGTGTCCTGAGAAACTCTCTATGAAGTGATGACATTTAATCTGAAGGACAGAATCTGGGGTTTAATGGTATGGAGAGGTTTCAAGAATTTTCTCTGAGAGAAAGCTAAATATTTAAAATATCTTTACACTTTTGAAAATCTGTGACTTTAATACCAATGTGCTTCAGCTGTTAATAAATGAACAAGGGAAGGGTCTCTCTCATGTTAAGCACTCTGGAAAGCCAGCAGTTACGGGGTTTGTTTGGTTTTCATTAATGGCAGTACTTTGTTTCTCAGCACTATCATTACCGGTGTCAGAAACAGGTTTCAGAAGCCACAAAACATTTCTCAGAAAGAAAACTCTTGAAAGGAAATAGACATTCATATTGGGAATCTGGAAGTCCCTTGCAATTGGCTGCACATTAAGCTAGTTCTCAAACACTATTCTCTGTGGCTCTCATAAGAACACAGACTAATGGTGTGACCCTGCTTAGAATATGACTGCTGGAATCTAACAGAGCATCAATCCTGGCCTCAAGACCCACCAAAAAGAGTATGATCAAACTAAGAGTCAAATATCATATGTATTTACCATATACAAGAAAGACACAAAGTCAAATACCAAAATTAACAAGTTAATTTAGAAAGTCTGATACTGCCGATCTTAAGGAGAATCTCTGTCTACGTGTTAAAATTTGTGGATATAGTTTTTGTTAAGCAATATATTTGAAAATCTGGAACATGTTGTTATCTTAAGATTTTTTGAATTTTTTTTTTTGAGACCGAGCCTCAAGCTGTTGCCCTGGCATCACAGCTCACAGCAACCTCCAACTCCTGGGCTCAAGCGATTCCCCTGCCTCCACCTCCCAAGCAGCTGGGACCACAGGTGCTCACTACAACGCCCAGCTATTTTTTGGTTGTAGCCGTCATTGTTGTTTGGCGGCCTGGGCTGGATTCGAACCCACCAGCTCAGGTGTATGTGGCTGGCACCTTAGCCGCTTGAGCCACAGGTGCCGAATCAAGATTTTTAAATGTTTTTAAAAGTTCTTCCTATGGATGTATGAAACAGAAGGAGAGAAAGATCAGACTTTTTCCTTGGCACAGGAGTATCCTTTGTAAGTGGAAACCCATGACATTTCAAATAACCTTTTAGTACATTATTATTTCCCTCTCTTTGCATGAACTTCCTAAACCTGTCACAAAAGTTTAAGTATTCACCAACTCCTCACACACATTTTTTTTTTCCCTTGCCGCAGAGGATTATTTTAACTCAGGGAGCCTAGATGTAGCTAGTCTTTGTTGTCATCATGGTCATCGTTGTTGCCACCATCATCCATATCATCTGCTACTCTAAGGCTGTTAAAGGACCTGTGTCAGCTAGCCATTTGGTGATAATAAATTGCTTTTCCATTGTCTTCATCTGTTCTGACTGCTATTACACATATCTAGACAAAGTAATTAACAAACAGAAATTTATTTCTGAGTTTTATCTCTTCTCAAGAGATAAGAAGTTTACTAAATTTGGGGAGAGAGTTACAATCAAGGAAATGACAAACCCAAGTTGACCTATGGCAGTGGTTTTCAACCTTCCTAATGCCATGACGCTTTAATACAGTTCCTGTGGGTTGTTGTTCTATGGGTTTATTTATTTTAATGGGTTTTGTCTTTTCAGGTATTTTCAGTTTCAGTCTTAGTGTTTGGAGATTAAAGCTTGTTATGATTTCCAATTTTGCAAGACCCCAATTTCCTGAAATATTCCTTTTCACATTTGCTTTGAAATCAACCCATTCTTTTTTCATCCTATAAGCCCTTCTCAAAACATAGCCAGTAGCTGCCAACACTCACTAGAAAGGTTGTTTTCCAGTCTTTTCCCCTAAAGTCACATTTTCTTTAGCTGTATAATCATCCAAGTTAATACAGAAGTTAGTCTGATCAACCATGACATAACAGGAATTGTCATCTCTCTAGACTCCACCATTAGTTTCTGTACTGTCCACAATGGGACTACCATGCCCATGTCACATATTTTAGGGTTTTTTATTATGGTAGCCCCCTGTTTCAGATACAAGTATCTGACTAGAACTAACCATAAAGCTTCACCCAACTGCAGGGGACAGGAATGTATGGAGATATGCCTTAAAGGCAGAAAACTAGGCCTGGGCGAACGCAGGAAATTTCTACCACATCTTCCATGACCAGACTTTCTAATTAATAATTCCTTACCCACAAATGTCATCTTTTTTAGCTACATTCTTTTCCCTGATTACATGTGACCACTTTACCATCTTTTATTTGCTGCTTGTCATTTTGCTATTCATTTCCCCAACTAGATTATAAGTTCCAAGAAGGGATCATGCCTGACTTAATCCCTTTTTGGCTATACAGGTCCTGACATGGTGCCTCGGACGTTATAGGTGTCTTATACAACATGTTTGTAGGAATACTGCATAAACTGGTAAATGAATGAATGAATGAGACTTAGATTTTCGCTTCTCTTATTGCACAGCCAGCACCATGCCTGTTTTATTCATCTTTGAACATGAGCCCTTCTGCAGAGGTTAAGATCGTCTGAGCCTGCTACACAGCTAAGAGTAACATGAGGCATCTTGAATTGCCAACCTTGTGACAAACAGTAGGTAGCTTATCCAGAGAGGAACAGGAAACACTGGGAAGAGGACAGGGTCATGAGTCAGGCTCCAGGTGCAGCTAAAGGACACCTGGACACCTACTCCCGTCCACTTTCATCAGAGTCATCAAGCCACAGTGGGGGTGGTGGAGGCGCAGGCAGGGCCCAGAGTGGCCTCCTGCTCTCCTTCCTGCTGTGCTCAGCTGCTTCTATTTTGTTTCCTGGGCACAGTTGTCTTCCCTACTACCATCCCCATTCTCCACCATCTTTCCATACACACAAGTAACTGAACTACTTAAAGGAGGGATTTTTCTTTTTACTTTACCTGATAAAGCAACCAAAGACCAATAACTATTTTTTCTATATTTCAGTTTTAGATTCAATAAGAGTTTCACTTCCTTTTTTTGGAGGCGATGAACCAATCCTGAATAGGTTCTGTTTAGAGCTAGATTAAGAGTTTCACTATGAGGGACTGTACCCAACTTCCTTTGGAAGCTGCACGCCCCAGCTGTACTCACCATATTAAACTAATTTCAGTTGGCTACTAATAACACTCTTTGGGGTCTCCTAACTCCATGACTATTCATCCAAATCTCTTTCCCAGGTTCTCCTCCCTCTTCCCAAGAATCAGTATTGCTACTAACTAAAGTTCAGTCCTTTCCACCTATACACCCAGAGTCACTTCCTCTTGGTTCCATGATTGACAAGTGACCTTGGCCAAGCTAATTAATCTCTGTGCTTCAGTTCTCCTATCTTTAAATTGAAAATAATGTTACCTACTTCACTGTGTTGTTGTGAAGATTAACTGGGTTGATACATGTAATCTTCTTATAATGGTGCCTGGCACTGTAAATGCTTAAAAGTGTCAGCAATTCTTATTCTCCTTTCCTGTGGCTTGGACAACCAAATTTATGTGGACATTTCCGAATCTTCATCTCTAGCTCTGATCTTTGCTAAATTCGACATGGGCATTTCTAACTCCCTAGCGGACATCTTCATTTGTATGTTCAGCAATCGTCTCAGAACTCATTTTGCGTGAACACCTTTTCTTTACTCCAGGATTGTGATGTTTTTCAAGGGTTCCTGGAAGGTGCCATTTCATTTCTTGTGTAGCTTGATTCTGCCTCAGAACCACACCTCAGTTTGGACCTCTCCTCTCCACACTCCCTGAATGTGGTCCAGGATCTTATGATGTCACCCCACTGTAGTTAATGCCACACAGTCCTATCACAATTAACTTCCTGAAAAACAAATAGGTCATTCATTGGTAGCAGGACTGCAAAATGGTGCAGCCGCTTTGGAAGAAAGTCTGGCAGTTCTTACAAAACTAAAAGGCTCTTACCATCTGTTCCAGCAGTTGTGCTCCTTGGTATCTACCCAAAGGAATTGAAAACTCATGTCCACAGAAAAACTTGCTCATGGATGTTAATAGCAGTTTTATTCATAATTTCCAAAATGTGGAAACCAACAAGATGTATTTCATTAAGTCAGTGGATAAATGATAAATAAGCTGTGGTATGTCTTGGCAATGGAATATTATTCAATATTAAAAAGAAATGATCTATCAGGCCATGGAAAGACATGAAGGGAATTTAAATGCATATTACTGAATGAAAGAAGACAATCTGAAAAGGGTACATGCCATATAATTGCAACTATCTGACATCCTGGAAAAAGCAAAACTCTGGAGACAGTGAAATGATTGGTGGTTGCCAGAAGTTAAGGGGGAGGAGAGGAATAAATAGAGCACAGGATTTTTAGGGCAGTGCAACAAATCTGGATTATACTCTAATGGTGGATACATGTCATTGTATATTTGTCCAAACCTATCAAGTGTACACCAAGAGTGACCACTAATGCAAGCTGTGTATTTTGGGTGATTGTGATGTGTCAACGTAGGCTCATCCTGTGTAGCAAATGTACCACTCTGGTGGGAAATGTTGATAAATGGGGAGGCTGTGCATGTGTGGGGCCAGAAGGTATGTGGGAAATCTCTGTACCTTCCTCTGAATTTTGCTGTGTACCTAAAACTACTTTTAAAAATAGTTTAAAAAATAAATCTAGAGACTGTTATGCACATGTGAACAGGATACAGAATACAAAAGCTCATAGCAGTACTGTTCATAACTGCTGGTAAAAAACAAAAGAATTGGCAACAAACTAGTAAAATAACTAGTAAAAAAATCAACAAAAGAACTGGCAAAAATAATCAAAGAACAAATATACAACAGCAGATAAGATAAACTGAAATATCCAAACAAGAGAATATTATACAGCAATGAAAAATAAACATTGCTACAGCAACAATCAACAAAACAATCAACAAGGATGAATCTTTAAAATGTAATACTGAGCAACAAATATCAAACACAACAAGTACACTTATTATGACTCCACTAAAGAAAAGTTCAGAAATAGTCCAGACTAAACTCTATTTTCTGAGGATGTATATGTAAGTGATAAAACTACAAAGAAAAACAGGTGATTAAGAATCAGGACAGGTTATAACCTTTTTTGTATTTTTTTTTTTTTGATACAGAGTCTCACTCAGTTGCCCTGGGGTAGAGTGCCATGGTATCATAGCTCACAGCAACCTCAGACTCTTGGGTTCAAGTAATTCTCTTGCCTCCTGAGTAGCTGGGACTATAGGTGCCCACCACAACATCCAGCTGTTTTTTTAGAGATGGGGTCTCGTTCTTGCTTAGGCTAGTCTTGAACTCCTGAACTCAGGCAGTCCACCCGCCTTGGCTCCCAGAGTGCTAGGATTACAGGTGTGAGCCAATGCACCTTGCCAGGTTATCAACTTTGAGGCTTGAATGAGATTATGACTGGGAAGGCAGAGAGGGGCATTCAAATGTTGTATTTCTATACCAGAGTGAGGGTGACAGTGATGCTTGCTTTATAATTATGCTATATATATTATATCTGTTGCATTAATAGTATTTTTTCCTAGCTGTGGGTTTTAGTTCCCTATTTATAAGGCAAAAATTAGAAAGCAATCCAATTACATTATTTTCCAGATGAGAAATCTCAATACTCCCAGTTGCCCAGAGGACAAGTTCTGTGCTTCTACTTTAGCACAGTACTTCCCAGTCTTGCTCTAGACATCTCTGCCCCCACTTTATGCCACGTACCCTGGTTTCTAGAACCCCTGTGAACCCCTTACATTTCCTGTGCGTGTATCTCAGGGTCCTCCTCAATACCATGCCTTCTCGCTTCCCTGTCTCGCTGCCTTGACTGACATTTCTCTGTTCTCCACTTGGCAAACTACTTTCCTCCTTTAATACTCAATCCAGTGTCACCTCTTCATTGACGTTATCTTCAAAACTCCCAAAGTCAGCCTTTCTGTTTCTTTGCTCTCACACCATTTAAAAATAAATAACACTGTTGGCCAGATGAGCAGATAAGGTGAAGTTGGGTTGGGGGCTCCTGGAGTAGGGATTAACCAGCCCTTTGCCCAAGACCTGGGACTGGGGTCTGTACCTTTCCCTCTAGAGCTTTGCAAAGGACTCGTACAGTGCTACGGCCTGAGATACTGGGGACCGGCTTGATGTGGTCTGCCTTGTTTTCAGCTGATCTCTGTCCACTCCTAGTGAATCAGTAATTCTGTGTTGAAGTACATGTTAAATTTATTAAGTGTAGAGTATGTCTTAACACAATAACTAAGAAAATTGTGGAGAAGGCTATGTTAACCAGTTTGATGAAAGTATTTCAAATGATATATAAAACCAGCACATTGGACCCCATAATTGCATTAATGTACACAGCTACGATTTAATAAAAACAAATAAATAAAAATAAATAACAGTGCAATAGTTCTTAATATGCCTATTTCATGTTCCTTTCCAGGGTCTGTCTCTCCTACTACACGGAGAATTCCCGGGGATCCGGGACCTCTTATTCATCATTGCCTCCCTCAGTACGGTCTGTGGTTTTCCACCCACAACTCTTCTTAACCTATGAAGTGGCTGTCACTACATTGCCTATTAGCCTTATTTACTTACAGAGCTACCTCAACCTATGTTATATGATTTTTGTGAGAATTAAAATGAGACAGTATGATGAGCCCAGCACAGTATTTAGAACATTTTAATTTCAATTATATTTTATAAAAGGTTTTTCTTGAAGTAGTGACTCAGAAATATGCTAGGGGGCGCTAATCCCCTGCTTTTTAATAGGCTATTGCACTGCGGGGCCTTAACATTTGACCTCCTCATCTAACCAGAAACCAAAAACAGAATCAGATGTTTAGTAAGTAAAATATCAACCACATTTATTTCATGAAATAAAGTAACACAATTCAAGTGTTTAAGTCTATAATTTATTTCAAATTATCTGGAGGAAGAACAATCCAACAGCCAGAGTGATGATGGCTGATGGCATTTATCACTTGTTTTAGTCCCTGCTTGTCTACATTCCCCAAGCCAGGTCTGTCCAACAAGCAGTGGAAAAATCAAAGCAGGCAATGTTGATTTTGGCAATCAACATTAGCCAAAATGTTGCCTGCTCTAAAGTGAAGTAGTGCCAAACAAGGTGTTTCCTCAACTGTGCAATGGAAAGGTTCAACTAGATCATCGTCAGGGGCCTTTTCAATTCTAACATTCTGTAATACACAACTCTAGGTCATTAAAGAAAAGAAACATGCATGACCTGTTTGAAAAAACGTGAAGAACACTTGACCAAAAAGAGACGTTTGATCAAAAGTTAAAAAAAAAATTAAACCTTCCCATACAGAATAAAACAAAGCCTTGATTCCAATTTATTCCTTTCATATTATGCTGGTTTAATAAAGCAATATGAGTAGCAAATGATTGGCTGCCTGAAAGATATATTGATTGTGAAATGTATTTCTACCTCTTCTATCTCTCCACACCTTCTGTTAATTAGCCTAGTCAAATATTGTGTTTTATAGAAGACAACAAAGTAAGTTTATTTTATGTAAAGCATTAGTCAGCTGATTGAAAGCATCGTAGTTTTACAATGACTTCATTCACTTCAGCCACCTGAAAAACCACAAACATTTATGACTAGAAGCAAACCGCAGGGAACAATACTCCATCCAAATTAATGGATGGAGAAGAAGAGATTAGTAAATAATCTGATTTCATGTTTGTAAAACTCAAAGTGACTCATAGTTTGGGTACAAGATGAAACTACGAACTAGTTTCATCTTGCAAATATAGGAACTATATTTTGTTTTATTTTGGTTTTGGGGTTAGAATCTCACTTTGTTTCCCTGGGTAGAGTGCCATGGTGTCATCACAGCTCACAGCAACCTCAAACTCCTGGGCTCAAGTGATTCTCCTACCTCAGTCTCCGGAATAGCTGGCAGAAATTTGTTTTTGCAACTGATGGCATATCATTACGCTCTCTGTAGGCCATGCTGTAAGATCCTGAACTATGTATGACAAATAGTTGTAGTAATTTCTAAATTGTGAGGATGTCCTTCAGTCTATCTTTAATAAAGATAATCTACTTTGAAAACAAATTTTCTGCATGCCCTTGTGAGTTTCAGAAGATTAAAAGTAACCAATTGTAGTGAAAAATTTGTTTTGATATAACTATGCTTATAACACATTATTTTAAATGATTGTAATGTATCATTTTGAATACTCCACAATTAAAATGCAACGAATAGAAGAATATTGTTTTATCTTAAACTTTATGCAATAGTCCATCATAATTGCTGGCAGGCCAGGTGCAGTGGCTCATGCCTATAATACTAGCACTCTGGGAGGCCAAGTTGGGTGGATTGCTGAGCTCATGAGTTCTAAACCAGTCTGAACAAAAAGCGAGACCCTGTCTCTACTAAAAATAGAAAAACTGAGGCAAGAGGATAGCTTGAGCCCAAGAGTTGGAGGTTGCTCTGAGCTATGATGCCATGGCACTCTACCCAGGGCAAAAGTTCGAGACTCTGTCTCAAAAAAAAGAAAAAAAAAAATTGCTGGCTGTGTGTCTTTGACCACATTTCTTACCCTTTCTGAACGTATCTTCCCAATTTATAAGGTGGGCCTATAGCTTTTATTTTCCTTACAGTGTGCAGATGTGTTTAAGATTCTGCTAGGCCTCAGTAAGATGGCTTCTATTTATCACTGCTATCTAGTATGTTTTAACATAATGGTGTAAACATGGTCTGGGTAATTTTTCATGAATTTTAGCACATTTTATAAAATAAGCCTAGGATGCTGGCTCTTTAGATGCCACTTAAAAAACAAAACTGATTTTACATAATTATCAAATATCCTTTCATTCCCTACTTCTTCCTTAGCTATCCAAATTATCTTTATTTACTAAAAAAAAACCTCTCCTCAGCAGTGAGTTCACAAAGGTTCTCTCATCATCCTAAAAGATTATTAAAACATTGACTAGGCAACACAGAAACTCTATTTAGAAGTAGAGAAAGCACGCAGTAACTTATATGAGATACTTCCCTTGCCAGAGTCTTTTTCAGGAACTCTGGTATACTTGGAGGTGCCAAGGTGTGACTCTCCACATGTGCAGGTGTGGCTGACAAGCCAGCTGAATAACCAACTCCCCAACTGCACCACCTGCTCACATTCCCCAACACCCACACCACATTGTCCTGTGTTCTCTAGGAAGTCTGCTATGCTGACGTGACCATGCTTTCTGGAGTGTACAATGTCAGGAACTCAAAAGGTACTTTCAAGGGCTATCCCTGAAGCTTACCAACAGTCCATTGATTGCTGGTGGTTTACAACATTCCCCACAAATGCTGTGGTGTTTTAAGTTGTACTTTGGCATCTGGGTTCTTTATCCCATTTCGGACCACCCTACGTATAGCAGCTATATAGCAACTACTTGTATACGTTTTTAACGTCCGTCTTTCACATGTTCCCTATCCTGGAGAGTGAGCTTTAGGGATTCTACATCGCTCAGAGATGACAATGCTGAAACAGCTCCAGATCTACTGGGAGCATCTCTCAGTTCACAGCTACATAGAGGGCTTGTAATGTTAGCTCATAAGAACTAGAGCTCATTGTTAAGAACTAAGTCCTGCCTTAGTTCCTTCAGGCTTCTATTACAAAAATTCCATAGACAAGGTGGCTTACAAACAACAGAAATCTATTTCTCACTGTTCTGGAAGCAGGGAGGTCCAGAATCAAAGCACCAGCGGATCTGGTGTCCATGAGGACCCACTTCCTGGTTCATAGGTGGCCATCTTTGTTGCTGTAACCTCACTTATTGGAAGGGACAAAGGGCCTCTCTGGAGTCTCTTTCATAAGGGAACTAATCTCATTCACAAGGGCTCCACTCCCATGATCTAATCACGGTCCAAAGGCCCCACCTCCTAATACCATCACATTGATTATTTGGTTTCAACATATGAATTTTGAAAGGACAGAAAAACATCCAATCTACAGCAAGCTCAGTGTAAGGTCTTCTGGGACCATAGACTTCTGTATTCCATATTTTCATTAATTCATTCAATCAATTCATCCTTTATTTCTCAAATGCCAAACATGTGCCAGAACCATGTTTATACAATGAGCAAGAAACAATCCCTGCCTTGAAGGAGTATGGGCTAGTGAAGTAGACAGATAGAGTAACTATTTCTGTGATCTTTTTGAGTTTCCTAAGTGTGAGTCACCCAAGGACTGTATTCAATAAAACCAATCAGTTTTTTGTTTGTTTGTTTTTTGTTTTTGAAACATTCTCACTTTGTCACCCTTGTTACAGTGCCGTGGCATCATAACTCATAGCAACCTCAAACTCTTGGGCTCAAGCCTTTCTCTTGCTTCAGCCTCCTGAGTAGCTGGGACTACAGGCGCCTGCCAAAATGCCCAGCTATTTTTAGAGACAGGGGTCTTGATCTTTCTCAGGCTGGTCTCCAATTCACGAGCTAAGGCAATCCACCTGTCTTGGCCTCCCAGAGTGCTGGGATTATAAAAGTGAGCCACCACGCCTGTCCCTAGTCAGTTTTAAATTGTTACTGCAGTTGATATTTCAACTGTGATAATTCTGTGAATTAATCTTTCAAAACAATCAAATTTTCTGATCTTCAGTTTTTTTGTATCAAAAATACAGAGGTTTAAATATATAGTGTTCCTCAGAACTCTAATAAATGGCATGGATCTTTTGTCAGTAAAACAAATTCCCTAGAGAGTGGTGTGAACGAGTTTAGAAATCAAGATTATCTGAATGGGAAGGCAATTAATGGGAATCTCTTCTATTGAGTCCTGGACAAAAAGTGTAAATGACAAAGACTGGAAAGTAAAAAATAGAGAAAATAGGACAAGATGTTTCTTTCACACCAAAAGGTACTTCTGTTATCCTATTATTACCATTTCTCTGGAAGAACAAGAAAGTGCCTAAATCACTGAAAACTTTTTTGTTCAGAAAATGATTCCTAAACAAATACTAAAAACACTTCACATTGTTTAATTTGGAATTTGCTGGTCTGACTGGAATGTTTTTAGAAGCTCTTGTCTTAAGAAATTCTACCTTAAACCAAAGCCTCAAGGGCCTATCCTAAATCATTAATGTTTCCACTGAGACTTAACACTGAAATCATATGAGCATTCCATAACAAAGACTTCTCAATAATGAATTTCTAGAGATCTGCAGAAAGAACACTTTCACTCTTCCTGATTTAGAAAGTACTGCTTGGTTAATGAAAATGCTTATACAGTTGGTGCTATTTCTTTTTTACATTAAATGAGGTGAGGGAATAACCCCTGCCTTGCCCTGGCCTGGTCTACTTTGCTCTGGCCATTTCAATCTCCTTGAAGACTCTGAATAATTGAAAATAGAAATAGTAGGGAGATTTGGACAATTTCCTGGGTTTATTAAAGGATAGCTGGGGTGACTGGGGCAGAGCCATGACAGACAACCATGCTTTTCTTACAATAAAAGGACTCAGAGACACCATATCATCAGGGAACCTTGATTCACCATCTTCCTGACTAATACTTCCATAAAATATAAATTCCTTAGGTCACACATTTGCCTATGAGCTGGGCTTTAAATATTCCCTGTCCTCGCAAAAGTGAGACCCTGTCTCTGCTAAAAACAAAAAAAACTAGCCTGGTGTAGTGGTGCACTCCTGTAAGCCCAAGAGTTTGAGAATGCTATGAGCCATAACGCCATTGCACTACACCTAGGACACAGAGTGAGACTCTGTCTCAAAAAAACAATTAAATCTTTAGCCAGAACCTGCCCCTGGATTCTAGGCTTGCACATGTTCACTTGGATGCTTATAAAGTATCTTAAACTTAAAATGACTGAAACCAGCTCCTAGACACTACCTTCCACAGTTCCTTGCAACTCCATTCTTCCAGCTGACTTCCTAGCTCATCACCCAAGTCTTTGCTGCAGTATTTTAGGGCAGGTTTAACCTGATCCTGTTCCCATCATTCTCTGCTCACCCTCTGCATCAGCCACAGGACTTCCTAGTCCTGAAACACACCAAACACGTACCGATCTGACGGCCTTTGTTGTTGATTTTTTTTTGCAGTATTTGGCCAGGGCCAGGTTTGAACCCACCACTCCTAGTATATAAGGCCAGTGCCCTACACCTTGAACCACAGGCGCTGCCTGATCTGAAGGCCTTTGTAATTGCTGCTCTACCTGGAATGCTCTTCTCCTACACATCCCTGCAGCACACCCCCTCATTTCCTTCAAGTGCTGCTCAGGCATCATCCCATGAAACCAGTTCTCATCAAACAGTACCAGCTACCCCCACCGTATACTGCTGCCCCCTGCTTTATTCACATTGTACTTGCCACTAATTGACATCTTTTACTGTTGTCATTTGTCCCTGACCCACCCATGCAAGAATGTAAACTATTTGAGGGCCAGCTTTTATTTTATTACTGCTGTTCTCTACCATATCTTCAGTTCCTAAAATGGTACTTGGCATATAGTAAGTATTCTATAAATGTGTTATTATTGTTCTTACACAATCAACTCAACTGAAAAGTGATATGAGGCTTCTGTTTAAACATAAATATTATGAATATTTATGTTTGAATTTATGAATGTTTGAATATTTATGTTGAATATTGTTACGAATATTTAAATATTGAATAATATAATTATTCAATATTTAAATTAATTTCTGTTCCCTCCTATAATCCTAATAAATTGACAGTGAATGGATTTTTCAAATAACAAAGACAATGGAAGTGGAGACATCAATAAAACCCACCCCTGATAACCTCATTTAAAATTACAGCCTTGGCTTGGCGCCTGTGGCTCAATGGGCTAAGGTGCCAGCCACGTACACCTGAGCTGGCGGGTTCGAATCCAGCCCGGGCCCGCCAAACAACAATGACGGCTGCAGTCAAAAAATGGCCAGGCGTTGTGGCAGGCGCCTGTAGTACCAGCTACTTGGGAGGCGGAGGCAGGAGACTCGCTTGAGCCCAGGAATTGGAGGTTGCTGTGAGCTGTGATGCCACAGCACTCTTTCCAGGGCAACAGCTTGAGGCTCTGTCTCAAAAAAAAAAAAAAAGCAACAACTAAGCAAATGAAACAAAGAAATAATCATTAACTCTGGAGAGACCAACGCTGAATATGAAAGGAAGCCAGAGAGGGCTGTTTATGACCAGTCTGCTAGTCAAAGTCATAACACACAAATACGTGGTACTGACCTAACTAGAACTGAAGACAGCTCTGTTAGGAAGCTGGGGAGGAATGCAACAGGCATAAAGAAAGAATGGCACGCATTAGTAGGCGGTTTAGACCTCATCACAAACAAGTAAGCACATGATAGATGCAGTAGCTAAAACAATTGAAAACTGGCTACTTCGGGGAAGCAAAAGAGTAAGAAGGGAAAGGGAGGGATTTTTTAAAATATAAGCTATCTAGTACTATTTTACTTTTTCAATCATGTTTATAATTTACACAAAATAAAAATTCTAGTTTAAAAAAAAAAAGCAAAACAGAAAGATGGCAACTGTACACCCAAATAGAAAAGTCATAATGCAACCCTACTGATTTTTATTCTTCACATAGTGACTCTATGTCTTAACACGGAGTTTGAGACTCTCTATTAAAACAGATGACCAAAAACTAAACATTTCATGGAATACATAATTTCCCTCAGGCATTTCCTGAATAGTTGTTACTACTTCATTGACCCTGCATAGCATAAAGCAGATATCTAACTAAAACACTGCTAAAAAAAATACATCATTTTTTCCAGCAAATTAAATAAGCTGTAGAAATGAACTTCTTCTCAAAATGAATCTAAAGAGAAGAGAACCAAGCCAATGGGCTTTGCCCACAGACAGGAAATAAGCCCAGGGCAGGAAGCAGGAAAGTCTCTAGTTGAGCCCTTCCGCCTAAGCCTGACTTTCCCCATCTGTAGATTGAAGGGGCTCAATCAGGTCATTTCGAGTTCCTTTTTTAGCCCTAAACTTTGAGTTAGACCTTCACACACCTCCCTAATTTCTTTTTTCTTGAATTAATTGATGACAAAGATAACCATATGTCCCAGTACACTGACTACAGTCCTTGTTTCTGTCTGTTGTCCCGGAATAATGATTAATTGATCCTCCTTTAACTCTGAAAAGTGTCCCAGTTTAGAAGATAAATTTCATGGCCCTTCTACTCTATTCCTTAGAAAGATAAAAAAGATTAAAATAGATAAACTCTATCTATTGAACATGTGAGTTCACCTTTAAGTTTACAATCTTTTATAGCTTGCTTTCTCTTAACATTTGGAGAAGTTTCAGATTCCTTTGTGAATGGTCCATGAACTACTGAGAATTTGTTTAAAACCAAAGAAGTTATATGTAAGTTTTTCTTTTTGAAAATATTCAGTATGCAAAATATTTTATTAAAACATATTTTCTCATAACCTTAGGACATGTAGGGCTTAAAAACTATAACTAAAATACTGGTGGTTACGGCGCCAGCCACATGCACCAAGGCTGGCAGGTTCGAACCCAGCCAGGGCCAGCTAAACAACAATGACAACTGCAACAAGAAAATAGCCGGGCGTTGTGGCCAGCGCCTGTAGTCCAGGCTACTTGGGAGGCTGAGGCAAGAGGATCGCTTAAGCACAAGAGTTTGAGGTTGCTGTGAGCTGTGATGCAACAGCACTCTACTGAGGGTGACAGAGTGACTCTGTCTCAAAAGTAAGTAAATAAAAATTAAAAAAATAAAGAATTAGTTCAATATTCTAGGTGAGACAATGAATTTTAATTGTTAAAATAATTCCAGAACAAGGCCTTCTACCTGAGTCTTACAATTACAGCCATGATTTCCAAAGAATGTTCTCTCAGATTATAGGTCTCATCCACTATCCTAGCTGTTTATGAACTAATCAGTTACACCAAAGGAATGTGTCTCTTCTGCTGCACAGACAAGCTCTGTATGCCAATGATTCTCAAATTTTCTTTAAGTCTAGGCCTAAAAGTCCTGCTGGTACCCTGAACAGCAGTTCACATATGATCCAGTGACTTGAAACATTCTTTTCATAGTGAGTAGCACTGAAACAGATTCCATAATTGATTATTCAGTTTCAAAGGAGATTTAACATTGCTGGGTTTTCTTGAAGTTATAAAGAGTTCCTTAGTTTTACTCAAATATTCACTATCCCTGATAGAATACATGTCTCATTATGAAGAGCTATGATTTGTTTCAGCAATTTTTTTTTAACTGAACCATTTAGTCACTGCCTAAAGAAATTTCTTTTTAAGTGAAATAAATACCAGGTCCACTAGAAGAAGAAAAAGAAAAACGTGTAATTTTAATTCATTTTGTTTTAAAGATACATGATTACCACATTTTTAAAAAGTAGTTAAAAAATGAGCTAATGTTAGACTGGGTCATGCTATGGTGACTAATGTATTGTCTAGCATTAATCTAATGAAAATAAAAGGAAAGCTAGCTTTGGCACTCACTCGTACTTTTCATTTCTATTAGAAAATATGCCTGAGTTTTGCATCTGAGACCAGGTTTGCTTGGTAGCCTCAAAGAGTAATTTTCCCTTTTCAAAAAAATGTCCTTTGATCATTTCAGACAATTCATCCTTTTGAATGAGAAAGAGTAGAAGAGAGGAATGTTGGATGAGGTTAAGTAAACGGAGAATCTGTCACATAAAGCAAGTTTAAATCCCAGGAACAGCAGCCACGCAAGACAAACGGAAGCATTATTCTTTTGAAAACATTATTCTTTTAAACAGTGTGTAATGACATCCTCCCTAGAGACTTTCCATGAGAGAGGAAAAAAAAATAACTGCCTCAGAAGTCATTTTCTAGATGCTAAGGATAATGAGTGAAGCACAGTTAAAAGTCAAACTTGAGTTTTCTTTATGTAAGAAGGTTCAGAATTAGAACTGAAAAAGTTACTCAGAAGTATCTCTGATTCTTGTCTTCTGGCTATATACTGACATTTCCATGATCCAAAAAGAAGCAAATAAAAGGAAAGATCATAATTATTACCTTAGATCTATGAATCAGTGAATGTGTCCTTAATATAAAATTTGAGCTGAACATATTTCTTATTTTCAAAGGAGAAATGTATGACTCAAATATAATGAATGTTAGGTAATTTGTCCTTTTGTTCCTTTCAAGAATATCATATTCTTATGCTCAAGTATGAAGATTATATTTCCAGAATTCTAGGCTACTGTTACCTCTTGAGGACTTGATTAAAAATGATACAAATTTTATGTTTTTAAAAGCTTGTTATTACTTAAATATCAGAATTTGGCTATTTTTTTAAATGTTTAAAATATTCAAATAACAAAAATAAGCAGAGAAATTTTTTTTTTGATTCAAACACTACCATATAAATTTAATAAATCCATGTCCAAATAAAGATCTTTCTTTGACAATTTTGGAAGATGTTAATACATTTTAAAAGTAATGGAACAAAGAAAGACACAAGAGAAAAATCACAATTATGACCTGTTTATTTAGCAAAATAAACTTGAAAGTTTTCTATTTAAAAAAAAATTAAGACTCACAATCAAATTTTAGACCCCCCCATCATCTTTTGTATTAAAATCAACATTCAGGATGAAAAATATTTTTAAAAGTTTAGTCACAGGGTCTACAGTAGTTTTCCATATAAGGAAAATACAATATTACATTATCTATTATTGTCTTAATTATTGAACCAATGAATGTATACAAGCGACCAATTACATGTGTCCAGAGACAAGCCTCATCAAGGAAATATTCATTCATAGATATGTTTCCTCTTGGAAATATATTTTAAGTTTTTAATGATCTTTGGCCATCATTTTTACTCTGTGATCTGAATATTCATCCAGATCCTATAGTAACAGATCCTGTTATTCACATAGCTCTAAAGACTACTTCCCCAAGGACGCTGATACCACCACACCAGGACTTAGCGACATTTATTTCTCAACATGATTATACTATTAAAAAAACAGTTTTCTTCATTTCTCAGAATTATCTTCTTTAGTCTTTTCCATAATATAGTATCTGGAAATTATTAATTGCATTAAATTAATATTAATAAAACCCAATTCCATCTAAATAATTTTGTTTCCCCTAAGAAAAATTACTTTAAAAAATCAAAAAAACTTTTTGTTTTTTTCTAAGAGTAGTATTATATGGATTGGTAAATGAGCAAAGCCAAATACTTCCAGAAACACCAACTAATTCTTATTCCTTTGATAAATTCTTTGCCTTTGCCAACTCTGATTTCTCCATATCCCTCCTTACGTATCTGAAGATATCTTCCTGTAATTTATTAAAATGAATTTTTTAAAAAATTCAATAACTAGGACAGTGAATTTTTTTTTGCACAGACTCATGATCTCAAAATGATCATGCAATTTATAGCTTCAGTGCTAACACTGTGATTGGGAACAAGAAGAGTACAACCACAATAAAATACAGCTATCTATTAGAAGGACTGCATAAAGACATCTTTGGCCATGCAGGCTCTGGGCCCTCTGGAAATAAGTCAGCTGCATGGCCAACATGACAAAGAAAATAGCAATGTTCAGAATCAGGAACAGTCTGGTATAGGAAGCAGAGAGTGACGGGGCTCTGCTGTGAGTTGTTGTCATCATCCGTGCCTGCCCAAACCGGCCTTTCATTAATCCCCCATTTTCATGTTTCTCATATGTTACATCTGCAAAATCTAAAAGGTCTTTCATTTCTTCATCTTCATCTATGGGTAGTTCTTTCTGTGCCAAAATCTGAGCTTTCTGTCGAATCTTTTTCTCATTGACTTCAATCTGTGCAAAAATATCAGGGACGGCATCCACAAATTTATAGCGTTTGCCTGCCCTTCGGTTTTTCTTTGACTTGCTTTGCTGTTGCTGCTGTTGCTGTGATATGGCGAAAATCCTGTCTATGGCCTCCTCCGTCTGTCTCTTATCAGAAAATCGCAGCAGGCGCTCTGCAGTCTTCCTAAAGCTAGCTGTGTTCCGGACTCGGGACAGTATCTGTTTCTCCAGCAGCTGGAACACTGGCTTAAAATGCTGCAGATTCTGTTCCACAATGGCAGTGTAGTCCTTCACCTCAGGGACAATGGTGCTCTTGATGGCTGAACTCCAGTCAAACAGAATTTTCTGGCGATCTGCAATGACCTGTGCAAAGGCAGACTGTCCTGTGGCCTCTCCTGTCCACAGGTACGTTGCGTAGGCATGGTCACTGGTGGCTATGAACACGTCCAGTTGCTGAGCGTCTCCATGGATACTGAAGCTCTGCACATCAACAGATGGCCCTATGAAGAGGTAAGCTGCCCTGGTGATGGGACTTCGGAGGTGCATGGTGACATTCACATAGTTTGTCCCATTGTAGGGATAGCCCCGAGGGTATGTCACTGAGGCAAAGGTTGCTTTCTCGCTGTAGCCAGTATCATCCATCCAGTACATTTTGTATAGCCCATCTCGCTGCCTGATGAAAGCCCCGTGGACACCGTCTACCACTGTCTCCTCAAAAGGAACATCCACATTGTGGAAGAAGCTTGCTGCTGTTTCCAGGGGGCTCTCCTCTCCCAGATGTATTTGGTCCACAAGGAGAAGAAGCTGTGGATGTAGGAGAATCAGATTCCTCTGAACATTCTTCAGATTGAGCTGGGGGTTATAAGCTCCCACACCTTCTCCTCGGATGAAAACCACCCCATTTTTCTCCACGGCTGCAACCACTCTGCCCTGACAGCTAGCTGCCAGGTCATGCTTATATTTAGACCATTTTGATGAACAGTCTTCTGTGACCTGACCCTCCCAGGGAGAAAAGCAGCTCTTTGACACAGCTGGAGAAAACATCAAAACGTTGTTGAAGAAAGTGTACTTTGGTCCGTAGAGAGCCTCAGTAATAAAAGGCACACCATTGGGAGCAAAAGTAAATGAGTTTTGATCAGGATGTTCATGCCCTGCATTAAAATTTCTCCATCCTCTGATCCAATCTTTGTATTTGTTTCTGTGGACAATGTCATATATTGCACGTCCCCCAAGCTTTCCTGACTTAAAGGAAAGGAAAGATCTATTAATTTCTGCAGGCAGAGCACTTCCGTAAGTCACAACACCCCAGTCTTCAAAATAATGGAGAGTAGGGGTGCCAAAATCTGGAGGAGGAACCGATTTCAAGCTGGCATCATACCTGAAATTAATTTTAAAAAATTAAATGGTTTGCTGGTGGAAGTGAAAATGACATATAAGAACTGTGATGCCACATGGTAACGTGTCTGAAAGAGACAACACTCAAATGCAGCCCAGGTCACTGGCAGTGCAGAGTATATCAGGGATATTTCTGAAAACATCCGCGAATAATTAGCATGCATGATGAGAAACCTCTTGTGACTGAGAGAGGAGTATTTGATTATAATCTGTGACCCGTGGGATGGAGCCTGAAATGATATCTACTGGTAATCTCCATCTGATTATTTCAGAGTGGCCACCCAAATACTGGAGCTCACAGATCTAGGCACTTCATCCAAATTTCTAGTTGAGGGGATTCCTTTTTAGGAACTATCTGAGGATCTGGATTCTAATAAGCCTTAAGTTGTTATTATTGAATGTTTGGCTTTGAAATTAGTTCTTTACCCATATTTTTTTTCCTCTAAAAATTAATTGAAATAGAGTAGAACTTCACATATTAGAAAAAATTTGTTAATCACTAATATATCTAAGAATATAAAGGAAATTCCAGGAAACTAATATTAGAAGGTTTATACTTGTGGCTACACTGCTCAGTCAGATGCAAAGGCTTTATTGTGTTTTAATCAGCAGATAATGCCATGCAACTTGGACTACAAAGGGTTTCTTATTTTTAATTATGATAAATGTTTATTATTAGCTCTTATATACTTTTCCCTAAAATAAATAAACATCGTAGAGTTAATCTTGTTGGGTTTTGATTTTGGCTGTTTGATCTGTTGTTCTAGAGCCTCAGTTTTAGAACATCAGAAATCGTATCTCTACTTCAGTCTAGTATAATGTTGCCTTAATGTGATTTAACAAAGACAGATACAAGCTGAATTGGCCATCCTTCTCTCAGTTTTCGGTCAGTTTGCATATTCCTGCAAAAGCATATTTTTACCTAAATCAGATTTAGCACTAACGTCACCCATATATTAATCTGGCCTATTATATTAATCCTGTAGTTAGCATTATAGAATTCTCTTAGTTGAATATTTATGGGCAACACGACTAAGTAATTACTTTATACCGCTAAAAGACTTAGGAATAGTTGCATATTAATATATTTAGTTTGTATCTGTGAAAATAGTTTGTAAAAATAGTGGTTAAACTATAGACAGTTATCACTTTACTAGTATTTTTTCCTCCTTACTATTTAAATTTTTTTTAAAAAGAAGAAAGGAAAACAAATCATAGGAAAGCTTATTTTGGAGTGGAGTGCAAATTTTAAGATCTTGAGAAGACATCAGGAATGAATGATTAACCAGTTCCTTGTAATTTTTATTTTCACTTATTGGATGCCAGAAGTACATTTGGCAATACTTTAAAAAGGAGACCCAAGCTTCTCCTGGGCTTAAAAGATTAAGGCAAAAAAAAATTACACGGTCCTTTTAGTATCAAAGTGAAGCTGTCAAATACTGTCAAACACCCTTAAACACTTTTGAAAATTTAGTAACAGCTTTGCTGTTAGAAGATTATAATGCTCCATTTACCAAAACAAAACAAAATATTTTGCTACCTTTTTTGGTGTGATTATCAGAATTACCCAATCTAAATTTTGTGGTTTTCTCTTCACATCATTTCAAAAATGATATAAAATCAAGACATGTTTATCCATGAAACAGTCAAGCCTAGTACATTTCTAATATAAAAGAACAAAAAAGACAATCATTTATTTTAAATGTAAAAGAAACATTTCTAACAGTTTCAAACACTGTCATGTGAAGTGAGTTGAAGCTACATGTACTTATGTGGCATGGTGAAATCATTTAAAAAGTGTTTAGTTTTTCTTTTTAAATGCAAAAAACTAGTATACAGAATGAACAGTACCCTTAGGTATCATTTCTCCTTAAAACCAGTCCAATGTGTCATACCAGAGAAATTCCGTGTGCAAAGTGCACCAGCGCTGCCCTTTGGACGGTGTTCCTGGACCTTCCACAACACGGTTCTTCCTGATTTGGTCAGCCAGCCAGTTACCACTGCCATTACGCATGACAAATTTATCCAGGAATACTAATTGACTTTCTGGACCATAAAACCAGTTGTAATTTGAGTCTGCAATAGCCACAGTCCTTTGAAACCCTAGGGAAAGAAGTTTGAAACAATTAAGGTAAGTCTAAAACTGCACACTCCCATCCAGGTCTAAACCAGTGATTTCAACCATTGCCACGGCACACTGGTTGAAAGGATCTAATATGTGCTGTGAAAGGATCTTCTGTGTGCTGTGAAAATTTGAAAAATCATTAATTAAATTATTTTCAAAAGAAGTTCAAAGCACAGTAAGTATATTCTTTTTTTTTTTTAAATTTTTTTGAGACAGAGTCTCACTTTGTTGCCCTTGGTAGAGTGCTGTGGTGTCATAGCTCACAGCAACCTCAAATTCTTGGATTCAAGCAATTCTTTTGCCTCAGCCTCGCAAGTAGCTAGGATTACAGGCACCTGCCACAATGCCTGGCTATTTGTAGTGATGAGGTCTTGCTCTGGCTCACGCTGGTCTTGAACCTGTGAGCTCAGGCAATCCACCCACCTTCGCCTCCCAGAGTGCTAGGATTACAGGCGTGAGCCACTGAGCCTGGCCCTTTTTGATCAACATAATTTAAGTGTGCCACGGAAGTTTAACTATAGGTTAAAGTGTGCCATGAGATAAAAATGGTTGAAAAATGCTGGTCTAAACAATGATTTTCAAACCTAGTTATAAAGAGAATCAATTGTGTAATTGGTTGGATAAAATGAACAAAACCACAATATTCATGTTCCATCCTAAACCAATTAATCAGAATCCCTCAAAAAGTCTTCCACAAATCTTGAGTGTGAGCTTCTATGTGGTATGTGGCAACTTATCAATGGTTATAGAATGCTGCACCTACTAACACATATGTATATTTCCCACCTCCATTTTCCAATGTCCATGCTATGTACAATTATACTATTTGCATATGCACATGGGAAATCTTCTTGTACACAGTGAGTTCCTCAACCTGGAATGAACACTAGTTGTCTCACAGCTCAACCAACATTCCAGGCTAAGATAATTACATAAGGTGCTTCGACTTGGCTTCTAAGAAAGCAGGAGTTATACTGTACACAGAGATCAGGGGGAGACTGAGTTTCTCTAGAAACAAAACTTAATTGCCAGAGAAGCTCCTGCCATTATGTACTGATGGAGGTTAAAGGAGAGCAAATGCAAAGATCAGAAAGCCAGGTATCATTACAGGAACAGAGGGAAAAAATGTAAGTAACATAAGACTAGACAGATTCCAGGTTTCTTGAAAAGAAAAGCAGCATCGGAGAGCCAGACGGGGAAAATCACCACTAAAATATCAGTTATGGAAAAAAAAAAGGATTATAGTTGACAACAGATTGACTTAACAGAGAATCTCTTTAAAATGCTTCCATGTTTGTGTTTACACAATTTACAGCTAATGTTTTTGTTCCTAACAGTTTACTAAGTGATCT
This sequence comes from Perodicticus potto, assembly GCA_963574655.1. Classification (NCBI taxonomy): domain Eukaryota; kingdom Metazoa; phylum Chordata; class Mammalia; order Primates; family Lorisidae; genus Perodicticus; species Perodicticus potto. The sequence goes on from CAUYRH010017242.1 coordinate 52,880, forward strand.
TCTAAGTAAACCATGTTATAAAATGTAATTTTCTGAATCCTCTACTAGTTCATGAGTTTCTGGAAAGCAGACGATGTGTTTCCTTCCTCTTTGAATCCCCTGCTCAGTACAGTACCTGGCAAATAGATGTTTGATAAAGTTTCGCTGAATCAATACCAACATACGAACGCTCTTCTCAGAGGTGTTCATCTTGTTTTCTCCAGCTTAGGAAGTAACCACATACACAGCTCACAGCTCAAGCCCTGATGTGGCTGGATGTTAGATCCCGGCCCATATTACAGAGCACTGAGGACTCTTTTTTGTTGTTGCAGTTTTTGGCCAGGCCTGGATTTGAATCCGCCACCTCTGTTATACGGGGCCAGTGCTCTACTCTTTGAGCCACAGGCGCTGCCCCAGCACTCAGGACTCTTAAAGGTCCCTTGCTTGAGATAGCCTTTATTTATTAAGAGGAACTGCAAAATAGGCCTCTCTGCGTATTTAAGAACAAGTAGTAAGTCAACATGGTTCTGAATGTAAGTCCAAACTAAACCTTAACATGTTTCTTTTTCTCTGTCATTTTTTTTTGATAACTAATATAATAATGGAGATTTTATTAATATTTAATCCATATGTATACTACCAGAGCAAAGAGATTTAAATACTGTATTCTCTGTTGCAGATCTAAAACTACTATTTAAACATTACATTTCCTGGGGTGGTGGGGAGGAATCCATCTTGATGAAAATTCACCTCCCCAACTTTTTCTCACATATCTTTGCCCTTTTTCCAAAAAAAGGAGAGCTACAAAGCTCTCCTAGAAATGAAAAAAATTATTAAATCATATGTATCTTTTATTTAGAGATAGTTCTCTTAGAAGCTAACCCTCACAGCAATAAGAAATTAGAAGTTTTATAAAAATTGGTTTTTTATTTACTTTTCTATATTCTACACTATTTATTTTTAAAAAAACTACTAAAGCTGTAAACTATGTAAGTGTAATTTTTCATTTTGAATCATGTCTGTTTAGTCTGGAAGAAAAAATTAGAAACTAAAAACTAAGATTGACTAGGAATCACACAGAAAGAAAACTGACACATAACCATAAACGTTTATATTTCGTTTAGATTCATAAAAGTTAGTTTAAATATGTATTCAAGTCATATGTATATGTAAAAAACAAAGTACTATGGGCACTCGAAATTATATTTGATCCATTATGCTCCAAGCTACAGGTATCTAATTTACAAATATTAACACTTCTGCCAACAATATTCTGGCTACAACTCTTGAATTTAATTCTTCTTTGACTTTTGAAAAATCTCTTTAATTTTAACATGATAAACCCCACAGACCTCATTTCCTTTCCTAATTTTGCTCCTTTTCATAATCAGAAAATAATTACAATAGCTTAATGTTCTCCCACTTGTGACTCCTCACGATACCTGGCAGGATGGTTCTGTACATGAAAGCAAAGTGTTGTTTAAGCCATGGATGGCCAAAGTGGTTGATGTCAAAGTGCCTCTGAACGAGAAACATATACTGAAAGAGCGATCTAGTGGTGTAGCTGCCGTACGCAACTCCTTCATAGAGGGAGCCGTCCGTCACTTCTCGGAGTAAGACCAGAGATTTCTCCATGATGGTCAGAACTTGTTTGGTCCATAAGTAGGCTTCTTGAAGATACCCTGAAAGATGAAAACACATGACAACAATGACTAAAAGCTGTAACAAACAATAAACAAAAATATGGCAAAATAATGTCCTCTGAGTTATCTAACTTATGTTACAAACTGCATTTTGTAAAACTCTTACTTGTCAATGTTATTAATAACATCCTATTATCCTTGCTTCGAATGGATTCATGAGGCAAGTTAAGAAGTTCTTGAATACAGGTCATTTAATAACTAAATGAAGATAAACCCTTAAATGAGTATCATTTTCTCATCTTTAATAACGTGAAACTATTATCACATGTAAGATCACAAATGCATGTAACTTTATAAGATTTGTATATTGAGACTTCTATTCAATTTCCTCCCCCCCCAAAATATGCTACTTGAAAATATCTTCCGAAGTTTATCACTTTACAAAAATTTGCACCATTATTTTATAGGATTTAATAATAGGCTGCAAATACTATAAACATTAAATGTCTTCAATTTGTAATGTCATTATAAGACAACCTCTTCTCCGTATGTGCTTTGAATTTCATGGGATCTGAAAAGGCAGCACATAGGGGTTAGATTATTAGAAACCACTGGAAAGGCAATCTAATAATCATAAAAATCGTCGGAGAGTCCTAAATCTGCCAAACATGAGCTACAAGATTTTGCCTAAGTACTTCTTCAACCAGTCACATTTTTCAATCTCCCCATTGAATATTAAAAGTCTAAAAAATGTATAAAATCCTTTAGACTCCAAAATGCTAGCTTTCTAGAATTCTTGTGTTTAGGTAACGATAACATTTCTGTTAACACAATTCACACAGCACTGAACAGAATCTTTCTTAATCCTTTAATAATAACCCGATGTGCATTATTGCCTCCAAATTACAGAACAGTTGACTTGTTCAGGATCTCTGGCACATGACTTAAAATGAACAGAATTTTTATATGGACCTAGGTCTTCAGATCTAAGGTTCAGCTTATTTTGTTTGCTTGTTTTTAAAACACACAACCCTCGTGGATAAAGTTAGGCTTGCTGCTTCCCAGCGTGGGTAAAGTCTCATGACTTTCTTCTCACACACATGCGTGTATATCATCATCAGGGCTGACCCTCTCTCATGTCCTGCTAAGCATGCCAGGTGTGGGACTTCCAGAGGGCCAGGTCCCACCAGTTCTCGGTCTAAATTCAAGTCTCAGGCTAAGACATGGTTCCAGTGTCTTGGAGGCTGCAAGGCTTCTTCAGGCTTGGCTATGCACAGGCGACTGCCAATTGTATTCTGGCTTCTGTCACCCAGCATCGTTCCTGACATGCCAGCCTTGTAGTAGATAGTTTTCAGTTTCCATTTTCTATCATTAAGGTTTAAAGTTCTAATCACCTTTACCTTTTTTTTTTTTTTTTTTGAGACAAGAGTCTATGTCACCCTCGGTAGACTGCTGTGGCATCACAGCTCACAGCAACCTCGAACTCTTGGGCTTAAGCGATTCTCTTGCCTCAGCCTCCAAAGTAGCTGGGACTACAGGCGCCTGCCACAATGCCCAGCTATAATCACCTTTATCTTTTGTCCTCTCTGGGTCCTCTAGGTCCAATCAGATACCAATGTGACTGATGCCTAAAAAGAGACCACTATTTCTCACAAATCACACTATCTGATGTTCCTTATTTGTTCCTCACAACAACAAAAACCCTTTTCAGGAAATATGAGGCAATGTCTACCAAAATTCTTTGCAAACTGAAAACTGTTGTCAATTCTTGGTACTCCTATTATTGTTAATTAAAGCAATGCCCTGTATTTCTGTACCACTCATACACCTTGCCTGGAATGTTCTTTTTATCTTCACTTGTCTAAGTCCTACTCATCCTTCAAGTTCCTTGGAACTTCCTAAACTCACAAAAAAGAATATTGTTCTCTTTAATTCAAATGTAATACGCTCATTTGATATTTAATCATAAGGCTCTTCATGACATCTTTCATTCCACTCTTTGGGAAATCATTTGGACCAGCGGTTCTCAACCTGTGGGTCGCGACCCCTTTGGCAGTCCCCTGAATATCAGATATTTACCTTACCATTCATAAAAGTACCAAAATGACAGTTATGAAGTAGCAACGAAAATAATTTTATGGTTGGGGGTCACCACAACATGAGGAACTGTATTAAAGGGTTGTGGCATTAGGAAAGTTGAGAACCACTGATTTAGACACTCCACACTTGTCTTCCTTCCATCCTCCTTACATGTGGTCCGTGTGGTCCCTGGATGCCACGTCTAGACAGCGTCGGTAGAACACAGGAAAAATTCTAACTCCCCACTTTTGAAAATTTTCATGAGCCCTTAATAAGAGCTGCAAGTGAGAGCAGCTCTCCGCTTCCACAGCCAGCATCCACGGCCCTGCACTGAGAACACACAAGTATCCCACCAGGCCACATAAAGAAGCTCCTGGAGTCATAGTGAGTGTGCTGAGAAAGTCGGGGCTGTTAGTCCGACTATTAACTGACATCTGCAGGACCAGAGACTTTGGCTCTCCTCCTGTCCAGTCTTCTCGTAAATGTGTGTCCTACTTACGTGTGAGCTCCAGCACAGCGTAAATCAGAGCCACCATAATTCTTCTTAGAAAATAAATGCACAGGGAAACTCCTGCCAGAGGAGAATGACAAATTCTGACCCAATTCAAACCAGTACTTCAAAAGCATCTGCTTATGATTTGGAATGATTTTATCTATGAGGGAAAATGAAGGAACAAATTCTATTCCTGCTCTTAAAGAACTAAAAACTTACTTAAGGAAATACAACTGTAGTGGACTAAAATCCAAGGCCCCGAGCTGAGATCTAGCTCACTCTGTGTTCTTTCCACCACTTGGTGATGTTGTCTTCTCACAGGTTCATGAATGGCTGGAAAGGTGGTTCTCACATTATTTGCATTTTGATTTTTTAACTTTGTTTTTGTTTTTCTGAGAGCAAGTGGCAACAGCAGCAAAGACAAAAAATTCACCCCTCCTAATCAAACTTTCATTAAGTTATTATAAATTGAACTTATATTTTGAGAGGGGCAACAAAATGTACTACAAAGAGACTAAGCTACTTTACATGGTTAATGTGAGAAATAAACTACGGAAAGGATTAGCACATGTCGTGTGTTCAATTAAGGTAAGTTTCTTTCTTTTTTTTTTGTAGCTTTTCTTTTTTTTGGTAGGGGCTGGGTTTGAACCCACCACCTCCAGTACATGGGGTAGGCGCCCTACTCCTTTGAGCCACAGGCACTACCCAATGTAAGTTTCTTTTTCTCTAAGACCTAACTTAGAGTTAGGTTGACGTGACAAGGGAGAAAGTTAGGGCAAAAATCTAATGTTGACAAAATGCTTACTAATTCTTATGGGAGACAGAATCAAGAGTTACATTTTGTAGATTTCCTAGCTCCCATTATATATTTAATACTCTTATAATTCACAATGATCTCTGGGCTGCTTTGGAAAAATATAATCATAAAAAAATTAAAAATAAAAAAATCATTTAGCCACTGATAGATTTCCACAGAAGTTGCAATAAAATCAGAGTTAAAAAAAGAAAAAAGTAATTGGTAATTACGTAACACAAGAAAGCAGAGTAGCTATAGGATCTACAAAAATTGCTTCAAATTTTGATACAAATAATCTAATCTAGATAGGTTGTTCCGACTCATGGAAAAAAGAGTAGTGGCATTATGATTCAGACCTGTGTGCTAAGAATATTCATTTCAAATAATAAACCATCTGTTTAGCTTTTTAAAACTCCACACATTCCAGGCAGGCTGCCTTCACTGTCAAAATTCTCTGAAAAACTGAATATTCATCACTGACCCTGTGCTATGAGGATATGGCCTGGGACAATCTAAGCCATAATTAGATAACCTGCAGGCTAATATAGTAGCAGAAATTAAGGAAGAAATGTCCTTCAAGTAACTAAAAGATGCCCTAGTTATTATTTCATCTCATGGGCGGAGTTGGGATCCAAGTATGAACATATACCTAAGAATAGTTATAAAAACACTTTCCCCATAACACGGCAACTCTGACTGACGTCAACTCAGCCATCGCCGTGGCTGTGCACACACTAACATCAACTCAGCCGTCACCATGCCTGGGAACACAATGATGTCAGCTCAGCCACGCCATGGCTGGGAACACACTGACGTCAGCTCAGCCATCGACATGGCTGGGAACATAATAATGTCAGCTTAACCATCGCTGTGGCTGTGCACACACTACTATCAGCTCAGCCATCGCCGTGGCTGGGAACACACTGACATCAGCTCAGCCATCGCCGTGGCTGTGCACACACACACCTTGGTTCATCAGCACCAAGCTTCCTGTGAGCAAAGCCATGCAGTTGGTGGGCTGATGGTTGTGCAGGTACTGAAATCCCCATCCTCTCCTGTAGGACGTCTCATACATATACCCTGAAGCATTGGCAATCACTTCAAGGAACTTCTCCTGTTGTGTCTTGCTCAGGTAGTTGTACAAGAAGTCATAAGCAGTGGCAAAACCAACCAGGGAGTGAGCAAGTGGGACTTCATCCCAAGGAGCATCTTTCACCAACCTGTAAAGGAAAACAAACCGTGGAAATGAGTTCATCAAGGCTCCCTGCTTTCACCACACTTCTTCAGTGTCTATTTCTCAGAACTAAAGGGCACAATTGAAGGTATAATCCAAGAGGTAACATGACACATACTCAACTTCCCTCTACATAAGGCAAAAGCATATATTTTGTGTCATTGGAAAAGTACAGAGTTAACTTCTCTTCTCAGGCTTCTGGCACCATCAAGACTTTGAGATGTTTCACTTGTGATTCTTTATTCATGACGAAAGATAGGAGAATATATTCAAAGAGATCTGAACATGCAGTGGCAAGGCAAAACTCCCTGGAGTACCCAGGCAACTCTGGGGAAAGGGAAGGCTCACGTTTCTGTTTTCATTTGTAGAAGAGGTTCTCAGGTCTGCTCTATGGCCACCTCAGTACAACAGGTGAGCACATATAGTCCATCTCACTTCCCATAGCTGGTTGATGTGAGGGCACCATGGTCCACAGGTAAAGACCTCTCACGCTGGACAGACCTACTTGGTCAACACCATGGTGGGAAGCATTGAATGAAAAGCTGATGTGACTTGGAGCTAGTTCTAACTCTGAGTTTCTACATCTTACCCTTCCCCCTGAAAAGAACTGCACTGCTTTTAAGTTCCACCAAATATCGTCCTGAGAAGTGCAAAAGTTCATCTTCTGTGACATATCACGTTGCCATTTTCTAGGAAGCCAAATTTCTGTTTGACATTATTTTGCAAATATTTTAATAGTGTGTGGCCTGCATTAAACGGGAAGTGAGGAAGGTTCTTTCAAAGTCAGAATCCTAAGGAATTATCCAGAAAATATGTCCCATTGTGCAGGATATATACGAGTAATCTCTAAGAGAGAGAAACAAATGAAGAGAGTGCTGTACCCATGGGACATGGGAGAAAGCTCTCAATTAGAGATTAAGCTGAAGTCTAACATTTCTAGGCTGTGAACCTCCTTTGGCAATCTAGTGAAGCTTTAGCCTCATTTTCAAAATGCTTTAAAATTCAGAAGACATAATATATGATCATACAAGGAAATCTATTATTTTGAAATATAATTAATAAATATATTTTATAAAATAATTGGGCTGAGTTGGGATCCAAGGATTAACACATACCTAAGAACAATTATAAAAACACTTTGCTCACGACAGGGCAACTCTGACTGACGTCAGCTTACAATGACGTAAGTGCTTCTTTATTAAGGCACTGAATAGCATTTAATAGCAGGGATAGTAAACACCTTCATTTATAAGTGGGCTGAACCAAAATTTTAAGACATCTGTAACAACTGTAATGTGATATGAAAATACCTGTGATGTTTACCTGTAACCAAGTTACAGATTCTCCCAATACTATTACAGCTGGTTATCTCCATTCATGAGTGGAAGAAATGCTAGATTTTAGTTAGTTAGTAAAGAATTTTTACTTTTAGAAAAATTAGTAAAAGTTAAGATACAATTTTTCCCTCATACAAACCCCACAGACCTCAGTTTATAAATACTTTAAAATGTTCTGAGAGACTACCTCTTCCAGACTGTATTCTTCCTTTAGAATTCTTGCTCTTATGCAAAAGAAGCCATCTTGATGAGGCCTTCCCTGCTCAGAAATTTATCACCTCCACACCCAACTAACAGTATTTAAATTCCCCCTCCTCTTTTTTTGTTCCCCCAAGCAAATGTGTGTCTATCCACTAGTAGAATTTAAGTTCTACAAGGGTAGAAGTTCTCTATTTTTTTCCTCTGTCATATTCACAACTGGATCCTCATAGAACAATATGTTGCAAATAGTATATCCCATAAATATTTTTGGAAAGAAAGAAAAAGTAAAGGGAAAAATCACGACCAGATCCTCAATCACAGAAAAGTATGTTACAAATAGTATACTCCATAAATAGAAAGAAAGAAAAAGTAAAGGGAAAAAAACTTATAACTTATTGTCAACCACACTGTTGACAATGATAGTGTGATCATTATGAACTCAGGAATATGGAGGGATTCCTTTGTATTTAATAATAATTTCAGTGATTAGTTAGCTGTCTTGGTGATACCGCCTGGTGCTCAAAGACTAAGAGTGATGAGGTTGTTATACCAGTTGGTCACAGACAAAGCTGCCTTTTTCATCTAGCCAGTCAGATTGCCAGTGAGTCTCCTGCAGACTGAGAGAGTGATTTAATTCCCCACTTCTAGGAAGAAAACAACTCATACTACATCATGTTCTTCACTGACTCAGTGATCAGCCAGGCAGAAAAGCCAGATCATTTGTATCTCAGCCCTGTGTCACTGACCCATGTCGTGATGCATCTATAAATGACAGTGTGCACCCCTGCCCATCATAAAACTGCATCAATGAACTGCTACCACCTACCAAACTTTCACGGGTACAATTAGCCAATGAGCTTATTATTATAGAATATTATAAGATTATAGCCCTTTGTGAAATATTATTATGCAAATTTCTGTGAAAATTTCTAAGCCCCAACACATAATATGCTTATTTCAAACAGTTTGTAGTTCAACAGAACCCTATTACACCATTAGAAAAAAGCTTATAGTACTTTCAGGTTCACCCCTATATTGTTATGAAAGCTGGCCTGTAATAGCTATCTTACTAGAAAGTTATCTAAATTCTTTATTAATACGGTCTCAGATACAAAGTGCCGTTATGGAAGAAAGCTTATTTTACAGTCACAGAAACCAAGGGAATGGGTGGTAGCTGAGAGACTATCATGCTGAATGTGATCCTCACACAGTAAGTTAATTCACTGGAAAGGCTGGTTAAATGGAAAATCATGAAACAAATACTAATATTAATTTGTGAACTTTGTTTCAATTTAGAATATATCCGTATGTACACATATTCACTAATCTCTGGAAGGTGATTCAAAGCCTCTTCTTTGGATATGGGTCTACAGATGGAGTTTTACTGTTCCTTCCTGCAAAGAACATACATAACATATCATCACAATTTCCAGCTTTGGTTTCTTTATAATATAGAAAGAAATTAATGATACTTAACGCAGGAATGCAGAATCCTTCTAGGTTTTTATGAGTTCTTCCCTAATCTTGTTACAAATCTCATCTACACTAAATCATGAGAGCAAATTTTTATAGTAAGTCAAGCCAAAGCATTTAAGTTGGTTTTAGAAACATTAACATTTTTTTAAACTCACATTTCAACTATTCTCACATTATTAAAATTGTGTGATTACAGATATTACAGGCGATCTCCAGATTGTGAATGAAATAGGTTCTGTAGGTTTCTACTTAAGTTGAATTTGTATATTAAGTTGGGGTAGGTAGAAAACTGTTACCTGTAATAAACTCTGTTCATAAACGTAAGTCATACATCAGTCAGATGTTTGTAACTCAGGAACTTACTGTAAGAGCTTCTGTTTATAAGTGCGAGTTATACCTAAGTTAGATGTTTGTAACTCGGAGGCTGCCTTTGGTGGAACTGGCATTATCTGGTTTGAGAGCAAATACAGCTGATACTTGCTAAGCACAGAACTTCTGGTGGGAACAGAAATGAACAGCCGCAGTAGAGGGCAGTCTACCAGCCTGACATTTAGCATTCTACAAGAACGGCTGCCATGTTATACAAGAAATGGAAGTTAATTTCATTGACAAGTCAATTAAGAGGAGGTTAGTTGAGAAAATGTTTATTATATTCCTCTTTTGTAAGTAAGCTACACTTACTCTCCTTTGTGCAACTGTTCTCAAAGTAAAGTCCATGGGTCTCTGGACATCTCAGGGGCACTTTCAGAAGATCCACAAGTAAAAGTTGTTTTCATAATAATATAAAGATGATTAATGTTGATCTTTGCCCTGATGGTACAAAAGCAATGGTGAGTAAAAATGCTTGTGCCTTAACAAGAATCCAAGCAGAGGCACTAAACTGTCCTTGCAGTCTTTATATGATTTTATACTGCTACACACTGTTTTTAAAAAGCCCTCTTCACTTAAGAATGTCCTTGATAAAGTGGTAAAAGTGAATAATGTTTTAAAAATATCAACTTTTGAATATACATCTTTTTAATATCTTCTGTGTGATGACATGGGAAATATGTGAAAAGCAGACTAAATACCAAAATGAGTGTCACAAGGAAAAGAAATCATCCCCTGAGTTGAGAGCTAAACTAGCTGGGGTTTTTTTGTTTTGTTTTGTTTTTCTCATGAAACATCATTTTTACATGATATAATGGCTGACTGACAAATTACAGTTGTTTATATTTAGGTATTAAAGTAGGAGTTTTCTTGAAAATAAACAAGGCAGGCCTGTCAGGTCAAGGAAAGCTAAAAGCCTTTGTTGCCAATGACAAGCTTGGAGTTTTTAAGAGGAAATAAAAATTTTGGAAAACTTGCATCTACTACTGAGAGCTTAAGAGCTTACCAATACTTAAAAAATTTTTCTTATGAAATCAGTGAGAACATTAAGGAATATGATTTATTTTTATGTTGTGAAACTAAATGAATCAACATTTGGAAGACTGAAATAACTCAGTTGAACACAACATTGAAAATAACCAAAGTATGATATCACAAAACGATGCATGGGTAAGTGGCAGAGTTCGTGGCCTTACAAAGAAGTAGACAGTAGGGCACTTAAATACTCAAATACCATACCGGGTTTGAAGCCTTCCCATTTTCATGACACCAAGGCAAAAACAAGGCAGGATCTGAGAAAAGGGGCAGACATTAGAGGAGGAGAAACTACAATTCTGTGCTCATACGGCTGTTCGCAAGTAACAGGAGACACTCATCATGCAGGATTTCTAAAACAATACTTCCTGTCCTCAAGACCTCCAATACCTGGCAACATAATAAACTATTCTAGGTAGAGTTGGCCCAGGGGATGGTGGGTCTGACCTGCATGTTCAGAACCTTGGGCCTCTTAAGCTGGTAATAAAGATTTTCTCTTTGACCAGATTCTAGTGAGGCCCCTCTGCTCCCTCTTCTTGACTAGGCTTCAACCTTGGTCCATGAGGACTTGATCACACACCAACAGAGTTTCTAACAGCTGAAGGACATACCCCTAAGATGACCCTATCTCCTCTGAAAGTAACTGCTTGAGAAACTCAAGGTTAACAACAACAACAAAAATGCACTGTTTATTCCAGCCAACATTTGAGGATAGGGTCTCTTTTTCCCATTCTCTATGGAAGGATAGAACCCTGCCTTTGGTAAGGGCCCAGGCAGCAAACACAGCTGAGCTATTTGCATGCACACTGACTAACCTTTGTGATTTTTCACTTCCCTGGCTCTGCTGAGCCCTCACTGCCTCCGTATGCCTTCATTCTCTCTGTAAAACACTCACTCACCTCTGCACAAATCAATGCTCAAATCGCTTTACATGGGACTCTCTTCCTTACTGAAATAGTTATTATTGATTAAAATTTTCCCTTACTACATTAACTACTGTTGTGTAGTTAACAAACAAACAAACTACTAATGTTTGTTTTTCTTTGACACTTACCAGGGCTAGAGTACCCAGAAATGGACAATGAGCTTTCCTTTTCAACGTCATCTTCAGGAACAAAACTACTTTCTTTATTTGAAAACAATTGCTAGAAGGATAACAGTATGACAGAATGGGAATTGACTGAATATTACAACCTCAGCAGGGAAAATAACTTAGCCCTGAAACGTAAAAGAACATTTCATTTCACAATCTATATTTCTATATTCATTAAGTTCACTGGATTTAATATACCAGAATATTACCACTTCATTTCATTGTAATTCTATGAATTGAATATCCCAAATATTAAATTATAAAATAGGAAATTTAAGTCTGTTGTGCCAATTCAAGAAGAATATTGAGTCAAATATGCAAAATCAGAAATTAAATTCTAGAACCTGAAAGGCGATAGAAAGGAATAATTAGGTTTGCCTATATTGTTCACATTTTTACTTAAATGGAAAGTATTCTAGATGATTTGTAGATAAAAGTAATTAATATAAGTGTCAAAATACCAAGATAATGCAAATAAAATGTAGGGTAGTGTTGTTAAATGGGAAAAGGCATTACCATGTCAATATTTTAAGTTTAACTCAATGACATGCAGTCTTACCAAATACCCAAGCATGCTACCCAAGCGTAATCTATTTAAACAGAATCAAACAGCATTCATAATTATAATCTCTTTTAACTAAGAAAGTTTGCTTTGAGCTAGGATTCAACCTAAAAAGGTGAAGGGAGAAACAAGGTAAGTAAAATTATTCAAATTTGATAATAAGACCTCTTTTTCAATGAAATGGCAGAGTTCAAAGGATTGGGGTTAAAGATAGGCTTACATATCATATTCCAATGACAAACTTTGAAAGAATCTGTTGTAATGGAGAAATTCTGAAACCTGGAAAGGTGATAGAAGAGAATAACTAGATTTGCCTATATTGTTCACAAAAGCATAATCAAATGGTTTTTCCCATTTTAAAAGTATCTTGGTATTTTATATGTTTAACATGGTCCCTTCAAAGAGGTCCACATCTTAATCCCCAGAATCTATGCACACGACTTTTTGTTTTCTCTTTTCAAAATGAAAAGTCATTATAGTATACAATATGGTTTTGTTGTCAATAGTTTTGGCCCAGTTAAAATATGCAAACGCTTAACATTCATCTCATTAAAATTATAGCGTATCTATAAATACAACAGATCTTTATTGTAATTAAAATTATAAAATATCTGAGTTAGAGAAAAATGCATCCACAAGCCCAGGAACACCAAGGATTGCCCACACCACCAGAAGCTGGGAGAGCATCTTTGGGAGAATTTCTCTGCTGGAGGCTCCAGAAGGTATCAATCCTGCTGATAGCTCAATTTCTGACTTCTGCCCTCTAGAACCGTAGGAGAATAAATTTCTATTCGTTCAAGCCACCCTAGCAACAAATATGCTGATGTTAAAGAACGTGACCCACTCTCTCTGCCGTTTGATACACTCCCACCCAGCCCCCTCTTGCTGCTGCCTGAACACACAGTTATTCTTGTTTACCCAAGAGCAAGACCCACCTCGCATTCTGACAACATGCAAAAGGACAAAGAATGACCTGAAGCATTAAGTTTTAAAATGTGAGGGACACTTTAACAATGGCAAAAATTGGGCCTGGCACAGTGGCTCAGGCCTGAAATCCCAGCACTTTGGGAGACTGAGGAGGGAGGATTGCTTGAGGCCAGGCATTTCAGACAAGCCTGGGCAACATTTTTTTTTTAATTTAGTCAGGCAAAGCGGTATGTGCCCTTAGTCCTAACTGCTCAGAAGGTTGAGGCAGGAAGGTTCCTTAAGCCTAGGAGTTTCAGGCTACAGCAAGCTGTGACCACACTGCTACACCCTAGCCTGGGCAACAGAGGAAGACCGTGCCAAAAATTACCCCAGCTCCCAAAACTGTAGTCAAATTGCTAAATACTTGCTATCCTCGTGGTAGGAAAATATCAAAACCAAAATGAAGCAGGCTTAAAGATGCTAGACTACATGAAATGACATCTTGTTGTATCTTAGAGTAAGGTTAATATTTACTCAAGATTCTTGCTTCTTAATGTTTTACCAAATTTTTTCTTTTATAATATGCTTTTTAAAGGTTTTTCTAAGTTTCGTTAAAGCTTCATAAATCCAGAGGTCTTTTTAAAACAGTGAACAAACTACAGCTGATTTTATTCTGGGCACCAATTGGAAATAATGTACTGCAAGAGTTCACTCCACTCAGTCTTGGAAACCTGAAATGTAATCACTAATCACAGGCTTGCTTTGCTTCTTAATGAAATAAAGATGCTTCCCAATATATTTTGGGGAACAAGTATTCTCAAATTATAGAATAAAAAGGGCCACCTCAAAGCCTGAAGCAGTCCCCTCAATGGAGAAGTTCAAGGAAGATATTTAGAAGGGATTCTCTGGGAAAAAAGCATGTGTTTATCAGAATGTTGGGCAGCATTTTTAAACTATAAATAAGACTGTGAAATGAATATAATGGGTTTGACCAGCATATTTTTAATGCAATTTAATGGAATGGAAAATTGTATAATACAAAGCATAATTTAAATGCAAGGGCTATTTTATGAAACTTTTACTTATGTATCTATTTATATGGATAAAGTTATATGAAGACTGGGCTGTGTTCTAAACATTTACTGTGAGTCACAGTCAAAAGAGGTTTGAATACCACTGTCTTAGCTGGTAAGTGTGAGCCAAAACAAACCACCCACCACATTTGTCCTGCTAGCAGAGAGGCTACAGCCAGGGGCTGCTTCGGTGGGAGGTGCTGGGTTGAAACTTGGGCTTCCCAGACACTTCTCAGCAGAGGGAAAATCCCACTGTGAGATCATCAGGAAGGAACCCAGGAAACCAGAGAAGCTGGTTGTTCAAAGCAGAAGGTACTAATGATGGAGGGAAGATACTACTTGGGCTTTGGCAATCAATTTAAGAAGGGAAAAATAATTTATCACTGTGTGGGAAAATAAGGAGAAAAGCATCCCTCACCCACCAAAACCATTTTGTTTCACTTTGAAGCCATTTACCTTTAAGAGAAGTAATGAATAATACCTGTGACAGCATCCTGTACCAGTAATATTTATTTTATGTTCTGGGTATGGAATTTCAAAAGGAACATCTTAAAAAGTAATTTGGCAGTAGAGTAGAAAAAGGTCACTTTTGAACTTTTCTTTGTGAATCATAAAAAATGTTGTGGGATATGTTAGCTCATATATTGCCACAAAACAATTGATAAATAAACTAAATTTAAATTAAATGATGAGCCGAACTTGGGAACTATCTCCAACATGCCCCAGGCATTAAACAGTTTTCCAAGTTTTAGATTTAGAGTTATCTATCATATTGAAAATAAAAGCTGGACTCCCTACAAAGATCCAGTAAAAACAGAGTGATTCTGCCAGGGTCTGATCTGGGAGAGACACCTCCCCAACTCTGAGGACAGTCATAGGCAACAGTGAAAACTAATCCTGAGGCGGAATCAACAGAAAAACTCTGGCAATATGAATAACCAGAGTAGATCAACTCCCCCAAGGAATGACAAGGTAGATGAAGCACAAGATCCCTTGCATAAGCAAATGGCTGAGATGGAAGAAGTTGAATTCAGAGTCTGGATGGCAACTAAGATCAGCGCAATGGAGGAAAAGATGGAATTAGAATTTCAAGCAGTAATCCAAAAGATGACCCAAAAGATATCTCAAGAATTGAACGAATTCAAAGACTAAATGACCAAAGATTTTGACACATTGAGACAAGAAGTTGTAGCCCTCAAAGATCTGAGAAATACAGTAGAATCCCTCAGTAACAGAATGGAGCAATCAGAAGAAAGGATTTCTGAAACTGAACACAGAGACTTCGAACGCTCCCAAATGCTCAAAGAGGTAGAGAAATGGAAGGCAAAAACGGATCATTCTCTCAGACAGCTCTGGGATAACTCAAAGAAAACCAATATTCGCCTTATAGGGATACCTGAAAATGATGAAGTGGTGTCACGAGGCACAGAGTCTCTTCTTTATGAGATTATGAAAGAGAACTTTCCAGACATGCCAAGAGATTCTGAAATTCAGAATCTCAGTTTCAGAACCCCAGCACGACTCAACCCAAATAAGACATCCCCCAGGCACATCATAATTAAGTTCACTAAAGTTAACAAGAAAGAGAAAATTCTGAAAGCAACCAGAAGCAAGAAATCTATAACCCACAAGGGAAAGAATATTAGAATAACTGCAGATCTCTCTGATCAAACCTTTCAAGCAAGAAGAGAATGGACATCAGCTTTTAATCTCCTAAAACAAAATAAATTTCAACCCAGGATCCTATATCCAGCTAAACTGAGTTTCATTTATGACGGAGAAATTAAATACTTTAATGACATCCACATGTTGAAGAAATTTGCCATAACTAAACCAGCTCTCCAGGATATTCTCAGACCTATCCTCCATAATGACCAGCGCAAACCACCACCACAAAGGTAAACTCACTCAGAAACTTTTTATCAAATTTCATCTTCCACAGT
>CAUYRH010017246.1:0-56920 GCA_963574655.1 Perodicticus potto
AAAAAATAGCCGGGCATTGTGGCGGGCGCCTGTAGTCCCAGCTACTTGGGAGGCAGAGGCAGGAGACTCGCTTGAGCCCAGGAATTGGAGGTTGCTGTGAGCTGTGATGTCACAGCACTCTATCCAGGGTGACAGCTTGAGGCTGTGTCTCAAAAAAAAAAAAAAAAAGAAAGAAAGAAAGAAACAAAGGTATGATGTGATACAGTACAAGCAAGACATTCAAGATAGGTATTATAGTACTACTCACACAAAAACTTAAATTTCACCTCAAAAAAAAATCACAAGACAAAAGAGAAAGCAATTTCACTGTTATAAAATAAGATATTTCATGCAAAGTATTAACTCTGCATCCCCAAAGCCCAACCTCCCAACAAACTAAAACTGTCTGGGAATACTGCTATGCTAACATATTAACCACAGTATAATCATTCACAGGAAAACAGTAATTAAGCAATGAATTAAATTAAATAACAAAGTTCAAACTATCATAAATTCATAGACCACAGTGATTTTACAAGAGAAGCAATACTAGAAATCTTATAAACAATAAAAAAAGAAATATTTCAATATCATTCTACTTGATCTGGATACACCTGATATTGAAATTGAAGAAAATATATTGTTGTAAAGGGAAATTACAAACATGTGTCACTTACATCCTAAACAACATATTGACAATTTGAATTAACAAATTAATGTTTAAGTAATGTACTTTGGTCCAAATTGAATCCAATTTATATGAAACATATGAAACTTAGTCACTATATTCTTTTCTTTTCTTTCTTTTTTTTTTTTTTTTTTGGTTTTCTCGTCCGCCCCCCCGCCCTCCGTCTTTGTCTGCTCTCTCCTTCCCCCATGCCCCACTGTGTCATTGATTGTCATTAATTGTCCTCAAATCAAAGTTGAATACATAGGACTCATGTGTCTCCATTCCTGTGATGTTTCACTAAGAATAATATTTTCCACCTCCATCCAAGTTACTACAAACGCTGCAAAGTCTCCATTGTTTTTGATGGCTGAGTAATATTCCATGGTATACATATGCCATAGTTTACCAATCCACTCCTGGGTTGTAGAACATTTAGGCTGTTTCCACACTTTAGCAATTTTAAATTTTTTTTTGTGTGTGTTTGTTTGTTTGTACCTTAAAGGTATTACACTGTCTTATCTCTTACATGGTCTCCAAGGAGAAATTTGCCATTTTCCTTATATATTTTTTCCTCTGTACATAAAATGTTTTTGTTCTTCTAACTGTTACCAAGAGTTCTGCGTTAACACTGGGTTTTAGTAATTTATGATTTGCATCGGTGTAGTCATGCTTGTGTTTCTTGTATCTCTAGTTTGTAATTTCTCATATTTATAAAAATTTTGTGGCTCGGTGCTTGTGGCTCAACGGGCTAAGGCGCCAGCCACATACACCTGAGCTGGTGGGTTCGAATCCAGCCCCGGCCTGCCAAACAACAGTGACGGCTGCAACCAAAAAAATGGCTGGGCATTGTGGCGGGCGCCTGTAGTCCCAGCTACTTGGGAGGTGGAGGCAGGAGACTCGCTTGAGCCAGGAATTGGAGGTTGCTGTGAGCTGTGATGCTACAGCACTCTATCCAGGGTGACAGCTTGAGGCTCTGTCTCAAAAAAAAAAAAATTGATCATTTCTTTCAAGTTTTTTCTATCTTCTCTCTGTTCTCCTTTAGGAACTACAAGTACACATATATACTAAAATATGTTTTCCCACAGATTACTGTTGTTCTGATCATTTATTTAATTCTTTTCTTTCTGTCTTTAATTTTCTATAGCTTATAAAATTTTATGGCTATGTCGTCAAGTTCTTTTTATTAATCACATCCATTATGTTTTTTATTTTTATATTGTACTTTTTAGGTCTAAAGTTTTAATTTGGTATTATTTATACTATTCCTATTTACTTTACTTTTAAAACATAACATAAAATATAGGTATAGTATTTTTTTTTTTTTTGAGACAGAGCCTCAAGCTGTCACCCTGGTTAGAGTGCTGTGGCATCACAGCTCACAGCAACCTCCAACTCCTGGGCTCAAGCAATTCTCCTGCCTCCACCTCCCAAGTAGCTGGGACTATAGGTGCCTGCCACAATGCCTGGCTATTTTTTGGTTGCAGCCGTCATTAATTGTTTGGTTGGCCTGGGCTGGATTCAAACCTGCCAGCTCAGGTGTATGTGGCTGGCGCCTTAGCCGCTTGAACTACAGGCACCATGCCAAGGTATAGTATTTTAACTTCATTGTCTACTAGTGTTAAATTCTGTGTCATTATTTTTCAGTTTTACTTCATTGATTTTTCTCCTCATTATAGGTCATGTTTTCCTGCTTCTTATGCTTGGTAATTTTTTATGTAAATTGTGATGAATTTTTTTGTATGAATATTTTAATTCCTGTAAATATTATTGAAATTTGTTCTGATATGCAATAAACTTACATAGAGACAGTTTAATCCTTTTGGATCTTGCTTTTAAGATTTGTCAGGTGAAACTAAAATGGTGCTCATTGTAAGGCTAGTTCTTTCCCAGGACTAAGAAAATACTGTCTGTGTCCAGTCTCCAATATCCTGTGAAACTTGTAGTTTCCAAATCTGAATCAAGGAGTATTTCCAGGCTTGTGTGAACACAGGGCACTGTTACTGCGAATCCTTTAAGGCTGTTCTGCTCTCAGCCTCCGGGAGTTTCCTGGTGTGCTAAATGGCACTCCCTGAATGATCCAGGGCAATCTTTTGCAGAATTCTGGGATTCTTTCTTTTGCACTTCTCTCTTCTCTGGTTTTCATTCTCTGAAATTTAGCTACTATGGCATTCTCGGACTCTCAGTTTTGTGTCCTTAATTTAAAGAGTCTGCCAGGCTCTACCTGAGTTCCCCTTTCTGTGATCTGGCTCAGAAATCCTCTCTAGGCAGTGAGCTGGAGTAGCATAGAATCACCCCACTCGTGTTCTGTCAATAAGATATTGCTGCCCTTTATCACATAATATTTAGTGTACTGAAAATTCTTGTTTTATGCATTTTATAATTTTTGTTTGTGTTTTTTGGGAGGGTAAATATGGCCCTTATTTCATCTTCTCTGGAAGGAGAGGATTCAGTAACAGTCTTAATTTTATTTATAACAATAGTATTGATTTTTAAACATAATGATTCTTACAAGTTCACATTGCAATGCTATTCTTTTCATTAGGCTAAGCATTGCATTTGGCTTTTGTTTTCCCATGTTTTCATCTGTTTGGTGTCTGGGCTATTTATAAAAAATACATTTTCATATCTACCATGTAACTGATGCTCTGCTAAATTCTGAAAGCACAAATGTCAATAAAAATTCTTTGCTTTCTTCTATAGCTTAGATTAGGAGTAAGAACAAACAATCAAAATTAACAGGGAATGAGATCTTGTTTTGATTTGTTCAGAATTTTTAACAAGTGGCATTTATTTCATATGTTTGGGGGTAGAGACTAGACTATACTACTCAGTGTTGAAATTCTAGTGCCAGGCACAGTGCCTGGAATCCACATTGCATAAGATAAAAAATTACGGTGCAAGGGATATAAATATTTTGTTTGATTCCTTCTTTATTCTTATGACTAGTGTTGATGTATTTGGGTGCAGAAATTGTCTTATTCAGTGTTCAAGGAAAGTATGGGATGTTCTTTAGATAGCAAGTGGAGAGTGGATGATTTCAGGCTGGGTGTCAGGAAAAAAGATGAGGAAAGTATCTGTAGGTTGAGACTTAAAAAAGGAATGAAGAATCTCTCTAGAAGAAGAGCAAAAAGGGCATTTCAACAAGTCTAAGATGAGGAAAGACTTTGGGGAACACTGAACAGTAAAGAGTGAACAGAACTGTGGCTATATATAAATCATAATATCACAAATATATATGTGTATGTTGTGAGTGTGTGTTTGTGTGTGTGTGTGGAGTGAGTGAAGGAATTTTGCAGTGGAGGAAATAAGACTGAAAACAGGTGCTAACCTGATGTCATAATGAGTTAAGCCTTTATTATGTAAGTGAGAATGATTCAACTCGAATTCTAAATTATGATCTGCTGTTTGTAGAATAGTGGGTATATTGATTAGTAGGAAACATGAGGCAAAAGTTCAGCTAGGAGCTATTGCAAAGAAAAATGCATGTATCAATAGATTCATAACCAAGTCTACATGCAGGGAAAAAAAGGCTTGCTTTGATTTGTTCAGAATTCTTAACAATTGATATGTATTTCATGGGTTTCAGGTACAGACTATGTTATTCAGTGCTGAGATTCTAGTGCTAGACACAGTGTGTGGGACCCAGCATTGCTTAAAGTAAAAAATTATAATGCAAGGGAATAAGTGCTTACTTTGATTCCTTCCTTATAGCATTTTGAAGAATAGACCAGGATAACATTAAGCAGAGCATTAATTAAAGTGTTGGAGAAAACCTTAGTTGGCTGTGCAACAGAAACTCAGACAGGAAAGGGGATAATTTGTATGACTTAAGAAGCAGAATATCTTGATTTGATGAATGTGTTTTTGTTTCTCTTTAGGCCCCCTCAATGTATATATTTCAAAACATTTTCATATCTTGATACTATAGAAATATTAGAGGTTATGTGACCGAACTCTTTCATCTTACATCTTTCCCACACTGATAAATAACCAACCTCAACAAGGACTATCATATTCATTTTTTTTTACATGCACATATGTGCATGCATATGTAAATTAATAATTAGATATCTATATATATGCGTATACACATAAAACTGATTTTCTTTGTCTTCTTTATATACTACAATATATATGGCTATTTTATTTTTTATCATAAATTATTGGAGCATAGCATCTACTTAAACCAATGGAAGGACTGGTTGGATAACACGTACACGTATCTCTACAGGTAACGTTTTGCTGCTTCACTCTACTATTTTAATTTATCCAAAGATTCTTATAAATGTTTTTAATTCATACTTACTCACAGTTTTCAAATTGAAATACATATATTTTATTTATATAGTAGCTGCTAGTAGCTATTCAAGCATATAGTTGGTCACATGCAATCGCAATGCATTTTTTAAAAATAATACTTTTAATTCATTTCTTATAATTATAAAATTAGAAGACAACTTCACAAAAATTACACATGTAAACAGTTATGGTAAAAAATGCTAATTTGTGCTACAGTTTAGAGGTATGGCTGTTTCCTTAACGTTGGTATGAGTTTTGGTTATTTAGCCATAATAAATTCTTCTGAATGCTTATGATGAATAGAATAATTCTAAGATCCTTCAAAGCATAATGGTATTTATATATATTCAAAAAGTTTATTATACAGTTTCATTCCTGAATTATTCCTGACTGTGTTAAACTGTTTTACTTTATCATTTTTATTATATTGAAATGAGTTTTCTGTTTCTGATGAACACGTGTGGACTTTGTACACAGAGGTACAGCAGAGACGAGAGATCTGGCTTGCTTCATTTGTCTTTTCTATTCATGAAAGTGTACCTAGAGTCCTCACCATCTGGGTTTATGGCACGTTAAAAATGTGCAGGCCCTTGTCTCAGAGACTCAAGGTTATGATGTAAATGCTTTAAAGGTTTGGGTTCAGACCTAACCCTTGACAGTTGCCCTAAACTGGCCAAGCCAAATACTATTATTGAGCATTAAAACGTTGTTTAAAGTACAAGAGTAAACCTAAAGTCTGTGCTATTTGTGTGAGGCAATCATCTTTACACATCTTTGAAATTGATTTTAGACCCATTTATTAAATAAAAGTATTTATTTTAACATATGTCAGACATTTAGTGTCTAGCAACAAAAACAATGAAAACAAATTACTGCTTAGGGATTCAAGGAAAAAAACTCTTGGTGCTTAACTCTTTAAAAAGAAGCATTTTATTGTAGAGCACTGGAAATATAAAGAACATGCATTCTATGTATAAATAAGTAAAAATTGACAATTCCAACTTAAAGCAGAAATATTAAGAACCAGGTCTTTAACACTGGCATGATTGGTTTCTATACTTTCTAAGTAAATATTACCTTTTCTGGTTTTCATATATTTTTTTCAACAGGAAGGAAAGAAGAGCAGCTTCTCATCACCACTTTTCCTACTTCTGCTGAGCTATTGTGCTTCTGGTTTTATTCTGAAGATTTTCTTCACTGCTACATTTGAAATATCTTCTCTCCAATTTATGGTTGTGGTGGTAGTGGGGTGTGTGTGTGTGCTTATGGAGCAGGGGATATTAATAAAAATTCTCAAGATATTTTCACTTCCCATTTAATCTTCACCATTGCTTCTTTAGTACAGACTTGGAGTTAGTACCTTAGTTGCACTGTGCCATAATTTTTGGTTTCTTTGCCTGGCTATCATTTCCTGAGGTTTATGGAATGAGGTTGTATGGTTGTTAATGTTGAATTATGGGTCCTTTTCCCCTTACTGCTTCTGTTGTTCTTACTCATTCTATAACAATTGGAAAAGGGAAATTACTTGTTTCAGCTTACTTTTCCATCATTACCCCCAAATTTGGACTTGCTTCTGAAATAAGCATTTGATTTCTGAACAATTTAAACCTTGACTTGAATGTAATGAAATACAGGTTTTTAAAAGTAGACGCATTCTTTTGATTTTTCTACATAAAGAGTCTTATAAAGAAGAGTGTGTTCCAGGGGAGGGCGATAAAAAAAAAGAACTAAATTTCTTTTCACCATGTTGTGACATAGACGTGCAAACACCACATATTTAATCAATCAAGCAAGCTAGCAGGCAGAATCAGGCTGCCAACAATGAATTTGATTGTATAATAGCCTATAGAGAAGACATGGTACTTGTTCAAATAAATTTTCCTTTTACTTAAATTTTTGGAAAAGAAATGTATAATCCAATTAAAAAGTTGTCAGAAGGGGGAATCTTTACTCAAGTCAATGAAATAGATGAGAATGAATTCCGGAGACTGTTCCTTTCTGTTCTATCTCCTCACAGAGCCGTATCAATCAAGGGTTATCTTTGCTTTTGAAAGCGCCTCTCCTTTGGCTTAGAATTCTCTGTTGTTGTTTTGGATGCCAGTTTACTCAATGCCACTATCAAGAATAAATGAACTCAGCCGGAGACCTTCTAAGAAAGGAACAATAATAACAAGAAAGAGAAATGCAAATGGGTATTTGCAGGATTCATATTTTAAATACCTAGGAAATCTTCATACTTTTAAGACTTCTGAAAATGCATTTTTGCATAGGCCTATTCAGGAACGAACTTCTGATTGTTTATATTTAAAATCATTTCTGAGTATTAATGTCATTTGGACAAATTTCTACATTTGGAATAAGCAGATAATTTAGTTATGTTTCTTACTTCTGAAGGAGCAGTTTTCTTTCTGCCTGTTATTTTTGTTAACCCTGTTTTATAAGAGCCTCCAGGGTTTTAATGCTTTGAAAAGCAAACTCTTTTCTTTCCATGAGTAGCTCCTATTATATAATTATATATATTTCCTCTTTTTTTTTTCAGGAAAACATTTCACCTTCCTGGATATAAGGTTGGATTTGACCTTTCAATTGATTACATAGTCACTGCAGATTTATTGAATATATTTGCAGAGGATTGTGTGAGACATTTGGAAAGGAATTCATAATCTACCTGATCAAACAAGGCTGTATTTATGAAGAGATCTTGCTACATTGTGTAAAATCTCAGAGAAGGAAGCCATCGCTGTCATATGGAGCAGTCTGGGAAGTTCCTATGGAAGGGATGAAGTTTGAGGGTAGGCACTTCATACAGGACATGTGTTTGGACTGGACACATGAAAATGGCAAATCTAATTGTTAGACAGGAAACAGAGTATCAGTGGGAATGGAGTCAAAGGTACCCACTTAAAAAAAAAAGCAAGACCTACCCAGGGTCTGGAGGAGACCTTTTGACCAGAGAAGATACCTCTTTTAAGTGCATGACAAGAAATGCTATTCTATGTGTAGTAGATTGTATTTGCTGTTGATTTCAAGCTGCAGCATTTTGTTCTGAGATTATAATAGATAGTAAATAGCTAGTTAAATAATGCTATCAAAGTATGAAATAGTTTTATAATAATTTTGATAGAGTTCAAAATGTAGAGAGTGAATTCAAGATGGCCAAATGGGATCATGGTTTAAATATCTCATCCTGACAGAAGTCAGACTTTCACTAGGACTGGTAATGGTGGTGAAGGGGGGTAAACTGAAATATTTAGAATCTGGTGAACCTGAGGTGTTAAACATATTCTAACTGAGTTAATTTTGATCATAGTGATTTGGAGGAAAAGTAGACTTTTCCTCAACATCTGAGGGAAAAAAAATGTTCCTTATAGTAAAAAGAGTCTTCAGAATTGAGTATGTAGGAGTTGCCTTAACAGCAATTATTATTGGCTAGGTATTCTGCTAAATTGTATATATTCATTAAGTAAATTAAAAACTGAAAGAATGATTATATAGTATTATTTTAATAAGACATGAATATTGTGTCTCAGTTTTAAAAAGGTACTAACTACCCATTTTAAGTGGTTAGCAAACTGTCTCAATACCATTTAGTAGATAGTATATAATGTATACATTGGCTTTGATTTAAAATGTTGCTCCTAACACACATTATTAAATTATGTTCTACTGCTAGGGTAGTTTCTGGACTTTCATCTCATTCCTATGATTTATCTTTCTGTTTAGTTTATATATTCGCTTACTATTTAAAATTTATTATGATTTCTAAGTCATAAGCAAGAAATCTATTTGCTCTTTGAGGTATCATACTATATCTACTTAGCTTACAACATTCTTTGTAATTATAATAATTTGTAGTTGATTTGGGGAGTTTTAAAGTATTAAATCATATCCTCTACAAATAATGAAAATGTAATCTCTCTTCCAGAATATAACATTTATTTATTTTTGCCTTGTTAGCTTGACCAGAACTTCAAAAATTATATTAAGAAGTAAAAATATTTTCAGGTATTCCTTTTTACATGAATATGTTTCAGAATTAAGCATGTTCTTGATTATTTGAGAATGAAATAAATTCTGAGATGTTAGAATGGTTTTTAATTAAAAGATATTTACTTTCATCCTATGACTTTTTGACAATTAACAAGATAATTATGTTTTTCCTTCTTACCTGCTGAGATGGTTAATCACAGTAAGTGAATTGTATTTCAAACAACCTTGAAGCAAAATCAACTTAGTCCTGGTGTTTTATTATTCTCATGTATTGAATTAATAATTGGATGGATTAGCTATGACTGAAGTTTCCTGTCATTGATATTTCATTCTCATATCTCATTGATATTTCTTTTTAAATGATGTCATCAAAAGCCCCACTAGTGAAATGGATGGCAAAGCTTACTATCTAATCCTGTGTTCTGGAGCTCCAAAAATACCGTTTTTTAAAAATCTAAAATAAATCATTGATAAAAGTTTCTGGATCTAGCAAGAGTTTTGGATCAAACTCAGTGACAAAGCATTTTTAAAGCTTTCAGATTTTTACTTCATAAATGAGTTACTTTTGGCTATTGATATTTTCTTATAAATTATCCACTTAAAGTTAATTTTTAAATGTATTAGGTAGTATTTATTCTGTTGTAGTTTTGATATCTTTCTGTGCTTATGTTATCCTTTTTATTAAACTTTTTCCAGAGGATACTCTACTTTATTGGAATTTCTATAATTGTGTTTTTAATTGTTTTCTAATTCATTGATTCTACTTTCAAATTTTATTCTTCCTGAAATTATTTTGCTGTTCTGATTCTAACTTCTTGAGGTAAATGTTTATGTCATTTATTATTTTCTTTCTGGTCTAATAACTAAAACAATGAAAGATGTAGGAATTAAGTACAGTTTTGCTGAAAATCCACATTTTATTCTACATTTTTAATGTTTAAGGAGTCTATAATTGCAACTTTGATTTACCCTTTAAAATTTAAAGAGTACGTTTTCATTGAGAAGTGACTTGATTTTGAAATTACATAATCTGTTATTCAATTCAAGTACTATTTAATTGTGAAAGGAATGCACAATTTATGTAATTGGAAGTTTCCTTTTCTGAAAACTTCATGTGTGTATTCATTAACAAGTAGTAGATGGGGAAAGGGATTGATGGTTGTCATCCTTTATTTAACATCAAAATCACCTGAAAAGCTTGTTAAAACACATTTCCTGGCTTCACCTCCAATCATTTCCTGGATTTTTTTACTTAGTAAGTCTAGGGTAAGACTCAAGAATTTTCACAACATGTCCCCAGATGTTGCTGATGTCACTTGTGTGGTGACTACACTCTGGGGGCCAGAATTATAAATGTCTTCAGTTTCAATCAGAGGATATCGTACCTAATAAAACTGGGGATTATAGTTATTGGAAGATCTTTAGATAAAGAAAATGACTTGATGAAAGCAATGTTTTTGTAAAATTTATTTGAAAAGAGGTTAAAGAAAAGTTTGGATGAGATAGGTAATCTCTAAAGTCTCTGAAACTAAAATAAGCAGCTGGAGAAACTACCTATGAGCATGAACTTCTCCAGGCATAGGGTAAGTTGGTCATGGGGAAAGCAGAAAAAATATGAAAGGCATTGCAGGAAAAAAAACAGGATGTCGTGTTGGATACTGTTGGAATATAAGGAAATAATTGAAAGCCATTGATAAATCCGAGATTGGGACTAAGGTGAGGAAAGGGAGTCCCGCAGGGCGCAACATTTAAGGATCCACTTCCTTCCTCTTACATCTCTCTGCCCCTGACTTTGTGCAATAGCATGGTAAAGACAGGTAACTTTTTCTGAGGTTAAGCTAAGTTATTGCAGAGTAGAAAGTAGAATTTCTATTACTGTTGAAACCGTAAATATATTCTGGAAATGTCAGTTCTGGATTGAAATCCAAAGGCTAACTTTTCAGAATTTTATCTTTAAAATCCTCACGATATGGCTAGATTGCCTTCCTCAAATAGAAGAGATTGGAAGAATGCAGAATTTGCGATCGACTCCACCCATCAATGAGGAATTTAAGGGCCTGAGCTGAATGGAGATAAATGGTTTACTAGGGTGATTCGAGCCTGTAATCCAAGGGCCCACATCATTGATTGCAGTGGAAGCAAATAGTGGGCAACAAGGGCAAGTGGGTGTGCACAGGGCAGGTGGGAAGAAGTATGCGTCATGAAAATCCGTAGCTGGTGGGGAAGGCCCCAACCATTAACTGTGTGTCAGAGACAAGACCCCGGTCAAGGGGAATGGGTCTGGCAGGAGGCAGCAGTGCCTGCTCTTCTACAGAGGCTTAAAATACCAGACCTGTTAACCAGAACTAAAGAAAAAGCCTAAATTCCTGAATGCACCATAAGGTTTGCTTTAGGACTTTGGAAGGAAAAACGTATTATGAGAGAAATAAAGTATTGTAAAAGAACTTACACGTACGTACCACTTTCCACAAAAGAGCAAAGAGAGGGGCAGTAGCTCAGCTAGAAAAGCTGTTTTCTAAATCCTGCTTATTTAATCTTTCCTTCAAATGCAATAAGAAAGGAAAGCTATACCAATGAAAAGCAAGCGGAAGTTGCTGTCAAATGACATGCCTGCCATGTGCTTTGTGTATGTGGATTAAATTCTTTCCCACCTACTACCATGAGTGTTGACATGATCTTTTAGAAATCTTTCATTTCTGAGGCTGTACATATGGAAAAAAGAAAAAAAGAACAAATGAGTCAAAGAGTTGCATATATATAAGTCATTTCATTCTTTCTTTTGGAGGGAATCTATTCAAAAGCCCCTGTTGGGAAAAAATGAATTACTAATAAATGAAATTAAAAAGGGAAAGAGAAAAGTTGGAAAAGACAGTTGAAATGGCAGTTAATGTTAATGGTCTGATCACACACACAAAAATTGTCCTTCAAACTGAAGTGTGTATTAAATAGTAATGGATAGA
The DNA here is from genome assembly GCA_963574655.1 of Perodicticus potto. Taxonomy (NCBI): domain Eukaryota; kingdom Metazoa; phylum Chordata; class Mammalia; order Primates; family Lorisidae; genus Perodicticus; species Perodicticus potto. The sequence continues at coordinate 11,899 of CAUYRH010017246.1, forward strand.
TGTACTTCTCTGTGCGATCTGATTTGTCTAGCAAATCCTTACTGACATATACTCTCATTTACTACTATATAGCCTTTTGAAAATGCCATTCCAGCAGAGCATAAAAAAGGTTATTTAGATTAAGTATAGTTACAAGATAAGCAGTATACTGAGTTCATTGGACTTCATGCACACTCATTTAATTTCCACCGCTCCATTACTCTGAATCAAACTGTCCCTGAAAGAACAAGAGGAAGGAAAAGGGCATTAAAAAACACAAATCACAAAGTAGAGAACATTCTTCTTAAAAACGAAATGGTCTCCATGTGTTACCATTTAATACCATGGAAATACTTTCTTGACTTTTATAGCACGCAAAGAAATTGCACCAATCTATTAAAGAATGCAATAAAAAAAGACTTTGAGGTAGGTTAACATTTCCCAGGTCTTTATCATTCTAGATGGGCTTGGAACTTCAAAACACTGTAAAATATTATAAATGGTATCCATTTGCATCTGTGTGCAGCTTATGGCATAATGAATGCATGACCACTTAACGGTTTATTGAATACAGGAAGAAATATGATGGGACCTTTAGTGATGTTTTAAACTGAGGCCTAAAGCCAGGTTTTAGAGAAAGATGGAGTGCCAAAACAGTTTATCTTCTCTTTTTCTTTTGACTTTAGTGCCATTAAGTGCCAGTATGAGGCTTTCTGGACCACATTTGAAATTCAAGTAATTAATATAATGGGGGGAAATAATTTTTAGAAGGATAAAGTATAAACAAGAAAGGTCTGAACTTTAGAGGACAGAAGATGACAATGCTAATACAAAAGTTATACTGGATGATTCAAGTAATTGTTGAGACATTTCACATGTTCAGCTTGCATTTGACAGTGGCTGAACTTTATTAACCTTTAATGGCCTTCATTAAATTATATTTGATATCTCAGAGGCTATGCCTTGAATGGGGATCATAAGGACATTCTACTTTACTTACATGTACAGCTCAACCAAGGAGCTATCACCCTTAGTGTCTTGTTTTGGGGAATAGGGTGCTTTCTATCTTTTTTCAGACAGTGGACAAATGACAATTTTTACAGATTTTTTTTTCTTTTTGGATCCTTTTCAATAGCATTTAAACAGATTGCATCTTAAAAGAACAAAACAAAACAAAAATCCCTTGGCTTATCATCTGCTTAGTTACTGTTCTAGTTGCCATTGTCCTTTATGTCTTGCCCATAAATACAGAAGCATTATACAGAAGCTCCCCACCTCCAACTCTTCCCAACCTGCTCTAATCTGGCTGTTCATGACCTTCCCCCGTGCAGCTCACACCAAGATCATGCATGCCATCCATGGAGTTAAATCAAATTAGATGCACTAACTAATACATCTTCCTTATACCAGTTACTTTTTGTTCATAATATCTTATAAAGAAAGAAACAAACCATTTCTCCTGTTCAACAATTTCTACACAGTCTTCTATTTTTCCTGCAAACACCTTGAAATTAGATGTCTCTCTGTTACCTAGAACTCAGAATTTCCTGAAGTGAGTTTATCATCTCCACACAGGATTCTCGACCTCCACCTCCATCTTACTCTTCCAAGTGTTGGGGGACAGAACCTGTCTTTTCATTAGCACTTCCTAATGTACAGTGTCATCAGCCATTCAGTTGAGCCAATGAGACCCAGGGAGGTCTTCTTAACTCCTCTACTTCTCTCATTTCCCAGGAAGCCACTGTGCTTTATCTTTAGAATCTGTGCGTTCTCTCCATCCTCACCACCACCACCATACATCTAGGTACAACAACTATTATTTTAGACTGCACTTCAACACATTGCCAACTGCTTTCTCAGATTTCTAATCCAAGATTTTTTTAAATGAATGTATTTCTTTTTTTGAAATAGAAAGCAAAGTCTATTACACCAGTGCTGAAATCCCTTCCATTTTTCCTCACTGTGCCAGGGGCACGGGTGGGGGGAGAAGAGAGAGTTTAATTTGCTAGTATGAGATGAAAAGCCCCAATTTATGTTTTTCCTACCTTATGTCCTATGGCCCCAGTCATACCAAATTTGGCTTACTTCCTCAAAAATCATGCCTGGTTTAGAATATACAGGCACTATTTCCATTTGTTGCCTTACTCTTTTTGAGATTTCTTTAAGTATAGTTGAGAAGATTGTATATTTGTAAAGTATGCAACGTGAAGATTTAATATGTGTATGCATATATTGTGAAATAGTTACCACAATCAAGCTAATCAACACATCCATCACCTCACATAGTTGCCTTTTTTGTTGTTAAGAGCACTTAAGATTGACTCTCTTACCAGATTTCATTATGCAAGTGACTACGGTTGATATATTATTAATGATACTCACCATGCTATACACTACATTCTCAGAAGTTCTTCCCCTCGTAACAGAAAGTTTATACTCTTTAACCAGCATCTCCTTATTTTCCTAACCCAACACCCCTTGGCCAACACTGTTTCTATGAATTTGATTTTTGTTCAGATACCATGTATAAATGATGCCACATAAAATTTCTCTTTTTCTGGATTACTTCACTTAGCATAAGGCCCTCCAGTTTCATGTTGTTGCAAACGGCAGGATTCCCTTCTTATTGGTTGAGTAGTATTCCATGGTATACAAACGAGGCCTTTCTGGAAAGCATCCAGTCATGTAATATAAAAACTAGTATTAACAATGACTGGCTAGTTCCATACAGCCCTTGTATACCACGCTTTCCTTATTCATTCTTCCATTGACTGACACTTAAGTTGTTTCCATAGCATGGCTTTTGTGAATAATTCTGCAATGAACATGAAAATGAAAGATATCTCTTCTGGATACTGATTTTTTTTTCCTTTAACCAGAATATATCCAGAAGTGAGATTGCTAAATCATATGGTAGCATATTTTTAATTTTTTGAGAAAACTCTATACCGTAACCCATAATGGCTGTGCCAAAGTACATAGCCACCAACAGAGTACAAGGATTCCCTTTTCTCAACGTCCTTGAGAACTTTTCTTCTCTCTTGTCTTTTGTATAATAGCCATCCAAACAAATACAGAGTTTTTGTGGATTTGATTTGTATTTTCCTGATGATTAGTGATGTTGAGCACATTTTCATGTACCTCAGGGCATTCATACATATTCTTTGTAAAAGTGTTTACAAAGGATCTTTGATCATTTTTAAATTGATTATTTCGTTTTCTTTTCCTATTGACTTGTTCGAATTTCTTATATATTTTAAACATTAACCTATTATCAAATATATGGTTTGTAAATATTTTCTCCACTCTATAGACAGCTTTTTCATTTTGCTAATTATTTCCTTTGTTGCAGAAAAGCTTTCTAGTTTAGTCCTCTTTGTTTATTTTACATTTTTTTCCATATTCAAAAAAGCATTTCTGCCTTACTCTTTCTGGTGGATCAGATTTTAGTTAAATTTCTCTTATACCAGGAAAGCCCCTTTGAGCCACACCCCTGATATCCACCTCCACTATGCATTACATTCCTGTTCTTTAGTTCTATAGCATAATGTGCTTTTATTTTAAGGCCTCTTGCTGTATCATAAACATGATTGTACACTATAAGCTCATTGCATCCAGAAACCATGCAAGTCTCATTTACTGTACCTGGTACAGAAGTAGTATCCTGCATATGCTTAGTAATTATGTGGAGCATTGGAAAACATTGGAATAGCTTAGCGGTAATGAGAATCCTTCAGGCACCAATGGTGTACTGTAGGGGAAATATCAGTAGAATTTTGATTCTGTTTCATAAAGGTCAGTCTTTCATAAAGATATGAATCCATTTGTTTACTATTTATAGAAATATAAGAAATGCTCTATGTGTTAAACACCAATCATGTGAATTATTTTTGTCAATAATGATTCTAAACTATCCCCTGGACTTCCCTGTCCAGGGGAATCTGCAGGTGTCTCAAAGGTATTTTGTGTGTGTTTGTGTGTGTGTGTGTATGTAGAGAGAGAGATATGCACATACATAGTTACTACAAAAGTTTTGAGACAGACTGTGTTGTGGTCCATTATTTCACTTCCAAGAAACACAGTTGACAGCCCTTTCTGATTCGCCCTGTAAGTTTCAACTTGCTTGGCTTATCAGTGTTGCTTGGAGGGCTTCATCTGTTTCAGCTTATACAGATTTTGCGTTTCATGATTTTTTCATATTTCAAAACTTGTAATAACTCATATACATGTATATATACACACATACACACTAAATGTTCTAGTGGCACTTTATCATTTGAACGTGATTAAGTTGCCCCAATTCTTTGGTTTTCACTTATATTTCTGACTGTAACACTTCTGTTTTATGGGAATGAATTCATTTGTTTATCTTAATTCTGCCTTGCTCTAATTTTAGGGTGCTCTGCCTTTTACTTATACGTTGGCGTTCGGTGAAGGAAAATGTGATTTACTTAAACAGTAACATACAAAGTTAAGTAGTGCTTAATATAGAGCCTTTTTACTTTCCAGAACTACAGAACCCAGTTTATCTTCATATCAAAGTCCATGATCAATCTATGCTTGAATTATTTTAGTTGCTTTCATCTTTGTATTTGGGTAACAGTTAGCTATATTCTGATTTTTCATTTTTCTGCTTCACATTGGTTGTAGGGTGGGAGAACTTTAAGACATCATTAGAGCATGTCATCTATGTCTTATTCTGTCATCATGTTAAATTCTTAGTGGGGTCAACCTGTGTCTTCTCTGACAGTTTAGCTGTTTATTGTGTAGGGCTGTGTCTCACTATTGTGTTCTATCTTTTCTCTTCCCAAGGTATTTTCATTCAATGAAGATTCTATACTAAGGACTGGGATGAACCCAAATAAATAACTATTTATCTTAAATACTTTGACATTTTCTTGTAGAAAATTCTATTTTCCCAGTAGGGATTTCCTTGTAACATTCCAATCAAAAAAAGCAGGCAAATCCCTTCTTGCCTACACATAAACTTGGTTTTCCTAAAAATTTGTGTTAGTGAAAGAGAATACAGCAACATCAGTAGAAAGCATTTATTCCTTTAAAATGGGTTTGTTCCTCTAAAGAGTTGTTCTCTCATTGTAAAATAGTGAGGCTTAGGGAAAAATGTGTATATTTTGTATTCATATACATATTTAGGTATATAGCACATAAAATATTCATTATTTTAAGAGCAAGACATTTTCTTTCTTTCTTTCTTTCTTTTTTTTTTTTAGAGACAGAGTCTCACTCTATTGCCCTTGGTAGAGTGCTATGGTGTCACAGCTCACAGCAACCTCCAGGTCTTAGGCTTAGGCGATTCTCTTGCCTCAGTCTCCTGAGTAGCTGAGACTACAGGTGCCCACCACTATGCCCGGCTAAAGAGCAAGACATTTTCAATATAAGAAATATCATAACTGAGGCATGATACACTTGGATATTCCCTAAGTCCTTGGCTTGCTTGAGCAGGTAAAACCTTAAGCTACACATAAAATTGTCTCAGATGTTTATCTCTCTTTAGTAGACGTCCAGCTTACCTCCCATTACCAAGAGATTGAAAAAAATATATAGATATATACTGTTTTAAATTGGAGAAATACTGTGTGTGTGTGTGTGTACAACATGGTGCTCTACCCTATGCACAGGTTGTGAAATTGCTACATCAAGACAATTAGCATGTAATAACCTCACATACGTAACATTTATTGTAGTGAGAACACAAAATGTACTCTCAGCAATTATCAAGCATATAACACATTTTTCTTAACTACAATTTCTATGTTCTGTGTTGTACAGTGCAACTCTTGAACTTTTCCTCCAAATTGAAATTTTGTGTCCTTTCACCAGTGTCTCTCCAGTCAGTCTCCTCCATCATGCCCTTGCCAAGCCCCTGGGAGTCACTGTTGGGCTCTCTGCTGCACATAGGCAGCTCACCTTTTTGTTTCTTCTCCAGTGATTTCTGGTGGGGGCTGAACTTTTCCCTTCACTTTTCCCAACATACTATTAATATTTCTAAGACATGTGTTATCTAACGGATGTACTATTCTGTTTTCACAATGCCTCATCCTACTACACACTACCTAATTATTAAAAAAAAAACACCTGATTATATGGCGGAGTAGTTTTTCATAGACTTTTAGAACATGGAGAAAAGTTATTGTTTAACAAGGAATCCAAACCACTTTTGAATGAACTCGAAGTCACTGATTAGTTAGCCCCCATATAATAACAAGTCTCCTTTTATAACTATGAATATTTTCTTTTCTTTTTTTTTAATTTTTATTATTTTATTTTATTTTTATTTATTTATTGATTGATTTGTGCAGTTTTTGGCTGGGGCTGTGTTTGAACCCGCCACCTCCAGCATATGGGGCTGGTGCCCTACTCCTTTGAGCCATAGGCTCAGCCCCATAACTATGAATATTTTCAACGTATAATTTCATAAACGACTTTTTATTTGTTCGAGTGTGAAGTCTGGAATTTTCTAGATCTTAAGATTCAACATTGAGATAAAATTACTTGTCAATAAAGAGGAAGAGGAAGGTCAACAATGCAATAAAACTTTTTAGAGAAAAAAAGTCTAAATAGCTTTTACCAATATGGGAAGGATTTGCGGGCTGTTACGGGATATGGAGGTTACTTTGAGGAGTAAATAACCACCACTTCTCAGGAAAACTACATACATATATGTGGAGTATATCTTTGTCTATTCAATAGTTGTTAAAAATAGCATATTTAAAATCACATTTTATACCTTTAGATAATAAATTTTCAAAATATTGAGAGAGCATGACAATCTTCATAATATCACACATTTAAGAAGAAATTAAGAATTTCTTGTAAATAGTTTCTTTTTTGACTATATCGGAGCAAAATGTAAAAAGATAAACAGATTCTCTACAGAACACGCTGGCATCCCATGCTATACTGACTGGCCTTTATGTTTGTCCAACTTGCTAGCTATGTAATGCAGACAGCTGGAGAGTTATCAAGCTGACTTCATGACAAAGGAGAATCTCAAGATGTGAAATAAAACGTTCCTGCAGTGTCTCAACATCAGTGAATCAGTGTTAATGAGAAAAATGCTTAAAAAAGTTCAATAGCCTCTTTGTTTTTTAGAAGAATAGGAAATGTGCAATGCAGTCATTGTTATTTAACAGCATTTTAATTTTTAAAGATTAGTGGTTTCAGTATTTCAAACTCTTTAAGTCACTCACTTACTACCTATCATTCCTCAATCACACACACACTGACACTCAGGCTCATGTGAGTCTTACGATTCACAGAAGGTTAATTTATTTTTAAATTAAGATCTTTTTCAAAAACCTGACTGAAAGAAACAGAAGCATTCTTTGTTTTATAATTGCCATTTATTGCTCTTCACTTAGTGTGAAGACTCCAAAATTTGCAAACAGTAGAAATAATGATTAAGAAAGGATCTTTAGATAGTCACATTAATTTTAACAGGAAACAAGAGAGGTGAACTTACTAAAATTCCTTGAGTTTTATTTCAAGATTTAAAACATATGCAAAATAAGTGGGATAATATAGCATACACATATTTACCTACTACTCAGTCATTATTTTATTTCAAATCTTTATTCAATAATTATTTTAAAATCTGGCTCTTTAATTATTTCAGTCTATTTTTATCTCCAGAGGCATCTATTATATTTTTAATGGTTAACTGCATTTATATATATCTTCCTGAACTACGTCTTACATGTGCTTTATAAAATACATGTAAATATGATCATTTAAGTTTTAAGTTTTATCTGCCTTTTTAAAACTCAATACAGTATTTCTGAGATTTGCTAATGTTTTCAACAGCAATAAATCCATCCATAATATGCATTTTTATGGCTTATTTCTTCTGATGGTTGCACACAGTGCTGTGGTGAACATTCTCGTACCCACTGTCTGTGCGCACGTGTAACTATTCCTCTAAGAATACACAGGGCTTTGGAATTCCTCAATCAGAGGATATTCGGCAGATACTACCTTATTATCCTTCAAAGTGGTGATAACACATTCTTATGTCATAAATAGGAAACAAGTGCTCCTGTTTTTCTGTGCTAACTCAATAACAGTTGATAGGTTAAGACATTTTTTTGAAATTTTCATTAATTTTTAATTAAAATCATAACTGTATACATTGATGGGGTACAATGGGATGATTTGATATACAATGTGGATTGCTTATATCAAACTGATTAACATAGCCATCAGCTCCCTCACTTATTTTGTGTGGTAAGACCTTTAACATTTACTCTTATTTATTTTGAAATATATCCTTGCATTGTACACCATAGGTGCACCATTTGTGCAGCTCACCAGATGCCCTCCTTCCTTCCACCAATCACCCTTCATGTTTGCCCCTCCTCTGTTCTGTCTCACCCCTCCCCCTTGCCAGACTTTATTTGTGTTTTATTATTCCCATGAGTGTGTAAGTATTTACATATTGGTTTCATAATAGAATTGAGTACATTGAACACTTTCTTTTCCATTCTTTAGATATTTTACTAAGAGAAATATGTTTCAACTACATCCAAGTAGACATGAAAGATGTAAAGTTTCCATCTTTTTATGGCTGAATAAGTATTCCATGATATATGTATACCATGATTTGTTAATCCATGCATGGGTTGATGGGCTTTGGGTTGCTTCCATGACTTGACAATTATGAATTGAGCTGCAATAAACATTCCAGTGCAAATGTCTTTGTGGTAAAATGATTTTTGTTCTTCCTTGTAGATACCTCATGAGGAGATTGGGGGATCAAATGGAAGGTCAACTTTTAGTTATTTGAGAATTCTCCCTAGTTCTTTCCATAAAAATTGTAGTAGTTTGCAACCCCACCAGCACTGTACAGATATTCCCTTCCCTCCACATCCACGCCAGCATCTGCAGTTTCAGGACTTTGTGATATGGGTTATTCTTACTGGAGTTAGGTGATATCTCAAAGCTAAAAAGCTTCTGCACAGTTAAGAGTACTACAACCAAAGCAAACAGACAGCCTTCTGATTGGGAGAATATTTTTGCAGGGTATGAATCTGACAAAGGGCTGATAACTAGAATCTACAGAGAACTCAAATTAATCAATAAGAAAAGACCAAACAACCCAATTTCTTTGTGGGCAAAAGACTTGAACAGAAACTTCTCTGAAGATGACAGATGATTTGCCATCAAACACATGACAAAATGCGCATTGTCTTTAATCATCATAGAAATGGGTTAGACCTTTTGAATTGTTCCCAGTTCCTTGATTCCTTGATTTTCGAGATTGTATCACAGGGTACATCCACTTTGTTCTGTGTATGGGACAATTGGTTTCTCTTTTGGTTTTGGATGAATGTTAATTTCAATATTTGATCATTAGGTATAAGTATATGGTGTATCTGTTGATGTATATTGATTTAATATCTTTACACATAAATATGTATATTGTAAAGTTAACCTTCGATGGGAGCTCTCAATCCTACTCACTAAGAATTTAAACAATAGGAAATGGATCTAAATTCATTCATTCACTCATTCAGCCTCTTTTCCTGGTTCTTCTTTTGTACTCAATGTCAGTCATATCCCAAGCGATTACTAATAAAATAGTAAAAACTTTGCATCAGAGGATATAGTACAAATTACAGATGATTCTCTATCTCTCTTTCTGCAATGACTTAAAGGCCATTTTAAATTTATTGTGCTCAGCAAGTGCTTTTTAAAAAGAAATGTGCTTTCCTTTAATTAGCTCTTGAAATGCTGGTGATGGCCACTTAAAATAAAAGTGTTTAACTTTTCATGTCAGTTAAGTGTCATTTTCTGATGAGAATTTTTTAATGCCATCATTCCATGGAGAGGTATCAGTAGTGACTGCTCTGCTTTCTCTGTCTCCCCATTTATTGGGCCAGGAAAATGAAGAGAAGTAATCAGCAATATGTTGGCTTTCTATGACCCCCATAATTAGTCTGAATAGAAGACATTTTATTGCAAATACTCTAGATAGAATTGAACTTGAGCTTTTTATAAATCCCAGATGTTGTTGCAGATAATTTTAAAAACACTTCACTTTTGACTCATCACCAACTGAACCCATAAATTCGTTGAAGAATAATTTCTTTAAAAAATTTTCTATATTCAAACCAAAATGTTGTATATTTAGACATATACTCAATGGGGAATTTGCAATTTTTTTTCTGAGAGATAGAAAAACAAATAATAATAGAAGTAATTTAAAAACTGAAATTTATTAAGCAATCTTTACATGGCAGGTACAGTAGTTACCTCATGTATTCATAGCAACAATCTTTATAAGGTAGATGATATTGTTGTCTCCTTGCTACCATCGTACAGAAGAAGGAACTGCTTCTTTGTATAAATTTAAACAGCTCCTCAATGACAGACGTAAGATACAGATCTCTGTGACCTGGAAGTTCATTATCTATTCACCTGTACTGCTCCCTTTAAACTGAAAATATCTAGAAAACATACCTTTTGACTTACCTAAAAGCTCTAAGCTTTTGAATCTAGCAGGCACTGTGAAGTTAAGTTGAGCCTCCTAGTTTCATAATTAAGGAGACTAGACTAAGTTACAGAGATTGGCAGTGATTTGAACAAAGTCCCACATGAAGCTAACAAATGGCCTAAAATATATTTATTTTATGTGATCATTTATGTAATTCTACCTTGTATTTATAAACTGAATGGAATCATATTGTTGAATTGATTTAGCTGCTGGTTTTATCTGAATAATTTTTCTTCTACCGTTCCTCTGGCAACACTACACCTTTTGCTGTGGGGACTGTCTTGTCTGTGTTTAGTCTTGTTTTGGTTTATATGGTTACCAGTCACTCGTGCATAGTTTTTTAGTTTCTGCCAGTACGTGGGCATGGGGCTCACACCTAAATAATCAAAGTTCCATTATTCTGGTGATAGTGATTTGTTCAGAAATCAACACAGAGACCAAGACAAACTAGATGGCAAGGGTTTTTATATAAAGGCACTGGAGAACATTTCTCTCTTTATTCAGTAGCTCCTAAGCTGAGCTAATGAAAGTCTAAGTCAGTTTTTAGCTATTTTCTTCAGTTGCTGAGAATATATAAACATATAGGGGTAAACCATTCTGAAAATGAAGAGATGTCCAGTGGATAAGACAGAGAGACAGAGAGAAGAGAGAGAGACTTAGTAATTTTAAAATAGCTCCATCCCTTGCATTTCCCAGTTACTGACCCTAATTAGATGCATTTTTGCTTAAATTAACTTGAACAAAGGATTGTAACTAAATATTTGGGTATGAGATTTAAGACATAGATCATGTTGTTTGTTTCTTAAATATTTCCTATCACTCTTCTTTTAAAGGCACTTCAGGTGAAAAGGTCATGGCAACATTTAGCTTGCTGGGTAGTATTGTTTAAAAATATTTCATTCAGTATGTTTTCTAAAACAGTATAAGAAATCTCATTTTATTTAATATTAAAACTATGTTGCCATGTATGACTTAAGAATGAAATAAATACATTATTATGAGAAACAATAGTTATGTATAATAATACTCTGCTGAAATTAAGCATTATATTTATGTAAGTACTTCTAATATGTGAAATTTTATAAAGAGTGTTGAATTTGTTGTTTTATTGACATTTTCTGGTCAAATCAATGTTCCCCAATGTATAAAAAATGAATTTTGCTTTTGTTCTCTGATTGCAGTAACATGTTGTGTATTTTTTTCTCCTGGTTCCAGAAGAATGATTTTGTTTAGTATTTTTAGGACTATGGTATTTGCCAAACACAAGTATACTTCACTCAAAAGAAAAGACAATTTCTGGAGGGATATTGAAGAATCACTGCATTGTTTGTGTTGATTTAATTCTTAATACCACTTCAGCATTGTCTTCTAAATTAAACAAATTGTAGAATGCCTTAATAAAATGAATCCCTATGAGACAAATGTAAATAAGTCATTATTTGCACCAAGAAAGATATATGTATACCAAAAAGGATTAGCATAATGAAAGTGTAAGGGAGATGGCCATTTATATTCTGACATTACCCAGAGTGATATTTTCTGAGCTTTGCTTTCCATAATTGCTGGTTTATATATTGATACTTAAGATTAAAGAATCTTCAACTTAAAATTTCTAAAGGGTAATATAATGAAAATGTATCACTAATATACTACCTATGTTAAGCATTCCACATGCTTTCATTATCTTACTTGTTCTTCAAAATCCCTATGATAGAATACACTCGTGTCTCTACTTCAAAACTTCAAAGAAGTAAGATGAGTTTCAAGAGAATTCATAATCGGACTTTGGCAGATCCTGGCTTGAACCAAGGTCTCTCTAATGACCATATACTCTACTCCTAACTCCTGAATAATATTGTGGTGACCCAAACATTCACCTCCACTTTTTAAAGTATCACAATATATCCTAGTTTTACTCTTACCAAATTTGGAAAGGAAAGGGTCAGCTATTTCCATCCAAGCACTTTACCTAATTAAAAAAATCACTTTATAATGTTTGTATAGGTATAAATGTATGTGCATGTGTAATGATGAATACATATCCTTAATATACATGCTTAACATTTAAAAATGCGTATCATAGAGTTCATGTCTTGTATAAGGAAGAAAAATTGAGACACTGGCCATTACAAGGTATTAAAAAATTCATGGCAACTTTTGAAAAAGGAGGAATGTTATTAACCTTGGTGTCTTGACCAAATTACAATTTGGGTAATTACATTTGTCTTCCCTAATCTCCTTTTCAACTTTGAATTGGGTAGTGTATTCTTAATGGATTTCATTACCTGGCTTCCCTTAGGATTTAAAATGGGACTTATCTTCCAAGACTGGGTCTACTTCAAATTTATGTTCTCTGATTTCAATTGAGCTGTCACTGAAACTCTTCAAATGCATGTAGACATTTAATTCATTCTTCTTATTTTTTCTTTTGTAAGTTTTTTTTTTCTTTTTTGCTCTCCACTTTCTCACATTGGTGCTTCCTAACCATTTCCATTTCCCTGAAGATTACACAATTACACAATTCAATCAGCAATGATTTTTGAGGGTCAAGTATGCCTCCTTGTCCTATGCTTTGAAAATGCAAGATCAATTACATATTGTTCCCTACTTTCTGTGAGTTTCCACAGCAGAAATCACCGGTCTTTTATTCTCATGTAGATAAACTCACTTCCTAGTCACAGAGAAAAATCAAAGTCATCCAAAGACCACTTCCCCAGCCTCTTTCTCCCTAGTGGAAGAATCTTCCTCTGATCACCCCCTTAACTCTCCACAACTCTCTACCATGTTGTTCTATCAGTTCTTCCTCCTTCATAACTTCCTGTTTTGAAAGAAGAAGGAAGGTGTGCGATTTTCTTCCTAAATGACTATACTCACCTGTGCCCTAAATTCCTCCTACCCGTTTTATGTCTCTCACTATTAAATCAATCATTTTAATTAACTTCATTCCACAGCCATGTGAACCATGGCGAGGGTGGGAGCATTATTCTCTCTTGGCCTCTCTAGCCTGCAGACAATCAGAGTGTTTCTTTATCATTTTATCATCATATCCTACTTCACATAGTTTTCATCTATTCCCCAAATGTGGTTTCTGTCCTGCCATTCTGTTAAAACTGTCCTTCTTAAACCAGTAAGTTTCAAATTGCAAAATCAATACTCCTTTCTTAGCACTCAAAATTTTTCTTTCTCTGTTGGTTTTAATATTGTTGACTGATCCTTATTTATAAACTCTATGTATCTTTGATGTCCCAGACATTCTGCTTAGCTGAATTTCTCATCTTGCCTTTGTAACTTCTTAAAATCTCTTGCTGGTTTCTCTGAAGTTTTCAAATTTTGATGTAAAAGTTTCCTAGTGTGTTCTTTTCCTTCTACAACCTCTTTATTATTAATTCTAATTAATAGCTCAATTGAAGAAAAAATAAGAAATGAAAAAATATAACTATGTAACTATCCTGTGCCCATGTGCCAGCCATTGGACTAAATGCCTTATATGACTAATTTTATTTACTCCAGAAAGCACAAAACCAGTGATATTGCAAGTATTTTATAGATTTAAAATACTAAAACTGAATACAAACTAAATGTGTTTTAAAAGCATTGATTCTAATATATATCTTTCTATGTTTTCTTATTTATTTCAATTTATTCAGAAATTCTAGACTTAGATGTTAGTATTTCCAGTGATTGTATTATTTTAGGCAAAAAAAAATGAACAAGGTATCTAATGTTTCCTAGCTAAATTTGATGGTAGGGCCAAGTTACATAATTAGATATATACAAGTCCAAAGTTTATGATGAGTCCCTTATAACACCTTACATCTAAATGGATTATTTTGTCATATGTACTTTTAGTCAAGAAACCTCTGTGGAACGGTCATTCTACTTTCCTGAGAATGCATTAGTCATGTTTACATGGGCATCGTACAATTCTATGTCTACATATTCTCCATCATTAAATCAACTAATTCAAAATATTTTCAAAAAACTAACTTCTCTGTTTGATATTACTAACTTTCTGTTTGTCTAAGGATGGCTTTTTAAAATATAAGTATTTATATTTGCATCCTTTAGTTCTCTCTCCTATGACTTCAGTTAGCATCTCATAATCACATATTTCTGACACAATGACTTAGGAAGAGTTAAGGAACAGTAAGCTAAGACTTGTGAAAGACTTAATTTCATGGTTTAAAGATACACGTCTGCAGTAGTATAGTGCGGTACGTTGATAAAATTCAGTGATACTAATATCTTACAGACTAACAGATTGTGAAGAAAGATATTGCAGTAGGAGTATCTTAAATTTACGTTTCCAGGAGTCTTCATATGTTTCACAAAGAAGCAGAGCATTATGGACTAAACTGTATGTATCTCCCCACCAAAATTCATAAGTTGAAACTTAACCATCACTGTGACCATATCTGGAGGTAGAGTCCTTAGGAAGTAATTAAGTTTAAATAGAGTGTTAAGGGTGGGACGTTAATGAGATAGAATGGTGACCTTATAAAAAGAGGAAGACTCACCACCACCCCCACCACATGAAGAAATGGTGAAAGGCAGTGGGCTGCAAGCCAGAAGAGAATCTGCCACCAGCAAACAAGTGAGTTGACACCTTGGTCTAGCACTTCCCAGTCTTCAGCAGTATGATAAAATAGATTTCTGTTATTTAAGTTACATAGTCTATAGTATTTTGTTACGGCAGTCCAAGTTGTCTATACAGGGAAAATGGGTACTTTTCCAGAGCAAAGAGAAAGAGAGTTGCAGAGCTAAAATTATGAACAATCAGAGACATTCATCAATGATACGTAATCTTGTGCATAGATATCTTTCTGCCTGAAGTGGTATCATTTTGTTTGTAACTCTTACAAAAGGGTAGAAATTCAGTGCTTTCTATAACAATTTAAAACAGAACATGATAGGGCAGTGCCTGTGGCTCATCGAGTAGGGCGCTGGCCCCATATACTGAAGGTGGCGGGTTCAAACCTGGCCTCGGCCGAACTGCAAAGCAGAAAAATAGCCGGGCATTATGGCGGGCTGTAGTCCCAGCTACTCGGGAGGCTGAGGCAAGAGAATTGCCTAAGCCTGGGAGTTGGAGGTTGCTGTGAGCTGTGTGACGCCACGGTACTCTACTGAGGGCGATAAAGTGAGACTCTGTCTCTACTAGAAAAAAAAAAACAAAAAAAAAACAGAACATGATAATTGCTGCCTTAATGATTTAAGGAAAGTGCTAAGGCTCTATCCCATTTAATTTAAAACAAGTGTCATAAAGTCTTGAATATTAATAACTCTTAATATGTAGCATGTGCTCAATCTGTGCCGAATTCTGAACTTTCATGCATAGTCTTATTTAACCCTCACACCAACATTGAGTTTGGCGTATTCCCTCTATTTTAATGTCTGCTTTAATAACATAGTGAGCTAGATACATAGATAGACTTGCCTGCTGAAAATAAGAACAGTTATACGTACGATATATTTAAAAGTTTTCTTTTGAGCTTAAATTATCTCTCAAGAAGGTAAGATATTTCTCATGCTAGGGACTGAGTGAAAGATGGAGTATATAGAAGCGAGTGGAATAAGGGAGCATGCTCCCGTGCTTAGGCATTTGCCTAACTGTGGAATCTCAGCTTCAGATTTTATGGCCTTGGTTAATGTCCAAGATATACATTAGGAGATAATCTTTTAACTCATCCGAGATTCAGAAGGACTATACTCTTAGGGTGAGTTTATATTCAAACCTTCCTTCTTTCCTTTCAGAAGATTACACTGAGATTTCTGTCTTGACTCCAAATAGGAGAGGATGAGAGTATGTAAGTTTGCCAAGGAGTTGGAACCACAAGGTACCAATCATGAAGATTTGCTGCCTCACTTAGGACTTTAGCCGAAAAAAGCAAACTCAAATCCTCTCCAAAAAAGTCTCCTTTATATATGTCTCCCTCACCTAACTCCCCAGTATCTTGGAAAGATGAGTAGCAAAAAATAACCAAGGATAGAATGAAATAAGGTGGCATGAACAAAAGCCAGTGACTAACAAATGAAACACATTTGGAAAACTTTAGATGAAACAATTGCATGCAGAGATTTTTAAAATAATGATAATTATATTTAATGATGTAAAATCCAAACTCAACATATATGGGTAGCAAACAAGAAACAATGAAGAATGGTCAAGGATAACTGAAAAATAGCAATACAGCATTTAGAAATGAAATAACTATATTTGAATATAGTTCAAATAACTATAATGAGAGCCTGAATAACTATAATGAGAGCCTGGTGCACAATTTTAACACAGGTTAGGTATGAAATTAGTGAACTAGATGTTTGATCTAAATGCAACAAAGTGTTGACATCTGAAGAACAAAGTAACAAGGTTTCATACACATCTGGTTTTAACTTTAGAGGTAGAAGAGAAAGACAATATGACAGTTGAAATATTTAAACATTTCTGGAAATGATGAAATCACAAAACTAATTCAGAAAGCCCCCAAAAGCTCAAGCAGGGTAATTAAAAAAAATACCCTTCCGTAGATGGACATAATAAAGGTACAGAAAACCCACCAAAAAAAAAAAAAAAAAAACAAAAAACAAAAACCTTAAGTACAGACAGAGTGAAGCAGATTCACTTTAATGGTGCAGTGGTTAGATTGACAACTGTCTTCACATATGTAATAGTGGAAACTGGATGACAGTGGAATGCTATCTTCAATGCCCTAAAAGATAGTGTGTCTAAAACACATATTCTACGAGCAATTAAAATTTCTTTCAGTAATAGAAGAAGACAAAGACAGAGTTTGTCATCAGAGTTTTTTTTTATTTTTTTGCAGTTTTTGGCTGGGGCTGGGTTTGAACCAGCCACCTCTGGCTTATGGGGCTGGCGCCCTACTCCGTTGAGCCACAGGCACTGCCCCAGAGTTTGTTATCAGAAAATTTATAGTAAGTTTTGCCTGTACCCTTCTAAGATGCACCGTAGGTGTGGCCCCACCAATTACCCTCCCTCCACTCCAAATGTCTTCATATAGTGATTAAAAGGCCATGAAGGCTATGTTAAACAGTTTGATGAAAATATTTCAGATTGTATATGAAGTCAGTACCTGTGCCCCATGATTGCACTAATGTACACAATTATGATTTAATAAAAAAAGAAAAGAAAATTCAGAGTAAAATACATTCTAAAGTAAATACTTCAGACAGAAGCAAAGTGATGTGCAAAGGAAGATATGGCATTCAAAAAATAATAAAGAACACAGAAATTTGTAAATATAAGAGTAAATTTAAAACAATGATGCTTTAGGAAATAATATCTGGTGGTCTCTTATTATCAGTCTTTCATATATGTAGAAAGGGAGTTACAGAGAACCTGAGGGTACATTTCTCAATGTCATATAATATTAAGTGATGGAAATAATTTTAACTTGAGAATATTGATTTCAAATATTATGATTTGATTTGATCCTCTATTTGTCTAAAAGAAAGAATAAATGGAGGAATGAAGGAAAGAAAAGACTCCACTATACAGAATTATCAAGCTAGAAAATATATATGAAGAAGGATTACTTTTAACAGAGTTACAATGTCAGGACCTAAGATTTATAAACCAATTATTAAATTACCTAGATGTGTAAACTAGTTTAAGACAATATTTTTGACCTCAGCTTCATTATCTATGACAAGGGTATAAAATCTGTCCCCTCTGCTATAGTTATTGTAAAGACAAACTGTAGAATGACTTTAGAAATAGATGGAGAAAATAATACCAGGTCAATCTTTTTGTAATTGTCTGAATGTTTATGAACCCCCAAAACTCAAAGGTTGAAAGTCTAATGCTCAAGGTTATGATATTAGGATGTGGTGCCTTTGGGAGGTGATTAGGTCATGAGGGTGGAGCCCTCACAAATGGGATTAGTGACCTTGTAAAAGAGAGGCTAGAGAGCCACTCTGCCCTTTCCACCACTTGAGGACACATCAAGAGGTGCCATCTAAGAACTAGGAACCCTTCACCAGACACCTGGTGCCTTAACCTTAGACTTCCCAGCCTCCATAACTGTGAGAAATACATTTCAACTATTTATAAGCCACATTGTTTATGGCATTTGGATATAGCAGCCCAAAAAGGCTGAGAAGAGCTTTGTGAGTAAAAGTGGTTATTCCATCAAATAACAAATGGCAAACAAACAGTTGCCCATTGCTCTTTCCCACACAACTTTCTAATAATCTTTTTCTTTTTTTGCAGTTTTGGTTGGGGCCCAACTTGAAGCCGCCACACCCAGTATATGGGGCCGGTGCCCTACACCTTGAATTATAGGCACTGCCCTCTATTAATCTTCTTAAGGATGGATGTAAGTGATTTTGAATATAGATTTACTAACCATTGGGGGTCATAATTTACCCCAATATTTTAATGTTCTACTTATTTTCAGGGAAAACCATAATAAAAGAATCATTATAATAAAAATGGGTCTCACGGTGGTCATAGCATATCTCAAGTTTTAATTTCTCCTTCTCTGTCCTCTCCCATGTTCTTATGGTCAGAAGCAGCTCCTCTCGTTTCTCCACCACTTCAAGCACGGTAATCAGAAATTATTTTCCCATGGACTTGGAGGAAGAGAATGGTTATCACTATTTAGTCATTTTTTCAGTAACATTCATCACTGTGTGTTAATCTAGGTACTTAGGATACACAGAAAACAGAACATACCAAGATTCCATCAACAAAACAAATGAAAATTAACATTATCATTGGAGACACACTAGTAATAGTAGATAACAAATGCAGAAAAAGAAAAAAATATAGAGCAGGAAGAAATGGTAAAGAATGCTATGTTTAGCTAGACCATAGTAAAAAATACTTTGCTTAGTTTACACCTTAAACTACAAAGTTAAAAATGCTTTATTTTGCTTACTATTTTAAATACAATTATTCATTTAGAACTATGTGCCACTTCAAAGTCAAAATACTAATTTTTTTCTCACTCATCTAAAAAATTTTAAATAGAAGTAAACTCAAAATGAACACAGATATCCTTGATAGAATTTTATTCCTAATTCTTGAGGAGCAATAACATGTTTTCTGTGGGAAATATTTCACTTACACAGAGACTTGCTTCCCTATTTTGCTTGTTGCCACAAAGCAAGATAATTACAAATAGAACTTGAAGAAAATTTATATATGGCATCAAAGGAAATGATGGGGTTGCACGTGTGCTTTGAGAAAAAGCTTATAAATAACTATGAAATGTAATGCTTATTTCAGCCTATAAAAGGGTCTCTCCACATACATATCTTTTAACAATTCATACAGAGGATTGTGAAATATGTATACAAAAGCTTTGTTGTCAGTCCCCTCCAACTTTTATGATGGCTCAAAAATACCATCATAAAAATCAACCCTTTAAAATACCCCTTTTGGGGTTTTTTGGAAGATGCAGTAGTGTCCTATAACTAGTCCAACAAATTACTACAAACTGGGTGTCAGAAAGCAACAAAATTTGTGCTTTCTTAAGGTCTTAAGTCCAAAATCGAGGACCGAGAGGGTCCATTCTGAAGATTCTATGGAGACTGTTTCCTTGCCTAGTCCAGCATTTGGTGGCTGTTGACATCTTCTGGCTTTCTTGGTTTTTAGCCACATCATTCCCATTTCTGCCCCGTCTTCATGTCACCTTTCCTCTGTGTATGTGTCTTTTCTTCTAATGTATTTCTTCTAAGGACACTTGTCATTATATTTCTTGCCTACTTGGGTAATCCAGGGTGATCTTTTCGTATCCAGATCCTTAATTTAATCACATATGAAAAGACCTTTTATCCAAATGAGATAACATTATAACTTTGGGGAGCAGCACTTAAGATTATATTTTGGGGAGCCTACCATTCCACCTGATATAGGGGATTGGGTTTTTATTTTGGTAATCATATTCTTGTTTCAATGTTCCTATAGTTGAAACATCTTTGCCATGTTTTCTAACTACTGTCCATAAATAAATATGATAAAAATTTTTTAGAAAGTAAAATACAGAATGACAATATTGTTTTATAAGCCACAACTTGGACCATGTTGAGTGAATCTTCATCATACCATGTTTTTCTTTGGGAATAATTGATAAATTTTGATGAAAAAAGAAACATATCTTTTGAATTAACTTGATTTTTTTTCAGTCTTGACATAACCCTGTTTTTCTGTATAAAAATATATGTTACAGGAAACAGCAGTAGAAAGTAAAGGTTAGAGAGATATCTTTTTACTAAATTTTTTCAGGCTGATTCAGTAGTTCACACCTGTAATCCTGGCACTCTGGAAGGCTGATGTGGGTGGATGGGTTGAGCTCAGGAATTGGAGACCAGCCTGAGCAAGAGGGAGACCCTGTCTCTACCAATAAATATAAAAACTAGCCAGGTGTGGTGGAGCATGCCTGTAGTCCCACTATTTGGGAGGGGGAGATAGGAAGATTACTTGAGCCCAAGAGTTTAAGGTTGCTGTGAGCTATGACAACGCCATGGCACTCTAGCCTAGATGACAGTGAGATTCTGTCTCAAAAAACAAACAAAAAGAACAAAGGAAAAAATATGTAGAAAATTGAAACATCAATGTAAGAAAAGAACAATAAAAATGCAAGAATGTTATTAAAGTAAAAAGAAACACGCAAAACAGGAAAGTGTCATTGAAAAGGGACAGTGCCTCTAGCGAAGCAAGCATTTAAAAACCTGATGACTCTGAAGACTGTGTCTCAGGTTTCCCAGTAAATTCTGCTTTTCTCCTGACATTCATCAATCTGGTCTAGCTGCCTCGGAGAATGCTGGGTGTTGGAAAATTCTTTTTTACCTCTCTGTACATTACAGCTCTCTTCACACTTCAAGGACCATCATCTGTTATGTACCAATGGCAAGTCAAAATGGCCATTAGTGAGGACACGGAAGACCCTCTGACAACATTTCCTTACAGCCTGCTGCACTACTCTGAGCCGATCATTTCCTGCGCTCTTAAAACTTGCCTTTCAGTGCTGCATAGAGGCCTATTTTCCTCTCTGAGGAAGTTGTAATGTGTTTGATTGAGCCTCCCTTTTGCTGAAAGTGACCGGTGTAGATTTATCTGTACCCTCTCTTCTTTCCCCTGTGTAAGATTGCAGAATTTTTCTGTTTCAACTACAAAACTAGACTCAGGTCCTTTCATTCTATTTTTGAACAATTGAGAAATACACCACTTTAATTCAATAACAAATTAAAAACAGAAAAGCAAAAACAAGTCTGCTGATTTAAAAGTCATCATTTAATGTCTCTTGAAATAGATGGAAAATTCCCTGGCAGACAATGCACCATCCCAAGGGAATGTGGGGCATGTTTAATGAAACCAGCGCTATTTGATCACTTGGCTTCTGCATAATTGAGAGGAAAAGCTTTGTTGTCAGTCCCCTCCAACTTTTATGATGGCTCAAAAATACCATCATAAAAATCAACCCTTTAAAATTATACCACCAAAGCCATCGCATCCTGCTTAGTTGTCAGCATTCAATAGAGGTTTAAAACACAAATGAAAAGATCATTGTTGAGTTTTCATTCTCACCTGAAATCATTTGCTGGTGTTAAGCTCGGTCAACGTGGCAGGCAGCACATCTGACAGAGATTGACATGAGCTTATTGAGAGACTACTAAATCAGAAACGCTCAACTACGTTCTACTAATGATTTTGCATTTTGAATTTGATTTTTCCAATTTACACATTACTTGTGATTGCCAGTCTTTTGTTTGTGAGCAAGCACTGGATTAGAATTTGGTAACGAGAGAATGAGGATACTGAATAATATCTCAGTGGCCACAGAAAGCTAATGTAACTTATATTTTTAGGGGGAATGTTTCTTCTGGGAGTTACAGACAAAGTGAGTAAGAAGATGCTATGACCTTTGGAAGAAAAACCCAATCCAAATTCAAGGGGGTGTTATCTTGGGCTGGAAGCTCTTTGCAGATCTACTTTAAATATTTAGCTATTTTGTTAGGTAATAAGAGTATTACAGCTTTAATCTCTGCTGTGATTTAGAAAGGAATAAAGAAGTAGTGATCTGTTTACAGTACATATTAACTAAATGCATTCATTTGCATAATACCTCTTTAGGGATGGGCTGCATTATTCAGAGATTTCTATATGTGGAACCGCAAGGATATTTCAGGCTTCAGTGACACTGAGGTCTTAACTTAAAGTCTATTAGATTAGCACTACAACATTTCCTGATTAAAAATTCCCATTAGTGTTGAGACAACTTCTGAGAAGCACTTTTCACCTTATGGTGCTGGCAATTGGAGAAAATAAATATTCTTGCATGAAAGTGAATTCCATATAGAAAGGCATGAAGTTGCTTTTAAAGGCAACAAAAAAACACATTTTGATGCTGGAGGAATTTAAGTGTTCTGGAGAAAATAAACATCACCACACAACTCCAAATTTTTTAAATATTTAAATTCCAAATTTTGAACAAGGTACCTAGGGGCAGTGATATTAAAAATGCTGATTTGGTGGCAGTTTTGACTTGTTCATTAAAAAATGAAAAGTGCTAATGATTGTTCTTGATCACAAACTTCTAGTCTTAGTTTTAATTGCTTAAGTATTTGTAGTAGATTTCATTACAGGTGATTCCTGACTTACAATGGCTTACACTCAGGATATTTTGACTATACGATGGTGCAGAAGGAAGACGCACTCAGTAGAATGCAGGATGATCCTCTCTTATGACACTAGGCAGACGCAGCAAGATGGAGGTCATAGCCACATGATCACAAGGTGCACACCAGATACTCCACAGCAGAACGGTGCCAGAGGCTTTTTTGCCCAGTTGTAGGCTACAGGAAGTTCTGCAGGTTTTTAAGGTAGGGTAGACTAAGCTGTGGTGTTCAGAAGGTTAGGTGTATTAAATGAATATTTGACTTATGATAGTTTCACTCATGATGGATTTATCAGAACAAAAGCCACCTGGAAGTAAAGGAGCATCTGTACAACTTCCCAATGTTTCTCACGGGTGGTGTCTGTGACTCAGTGTGCAGGGCGCCAGCCCCATATATAATGGGTGGTGGGTTCAAACCCTGTCCCGGTCAAACTGCAACAAAAAATACCCGGGCATTGTGGCGGGTGCCTGTAGTCGCAGCTACTCTGGAGGCTAAGGCAGGAAAATTGCTTAAGCCCAAGAGTTTGAGGTTGCTGTGAGCTGTGACGCCACAGCATTCTACCGAGGGCAACGTAGTGAGACTCTGTCTCAAAAAAAAAAAAAAAAAAAAATGTTTCTCACCTTTCTCTAAGAAAGACTTTCTTCTCCTCCATAAAAGGCCTCATCCTATGATTTTTATTGTTCTTTCTGTTGAGAAGATTTGAACAACTATGAATCGCACTGATGTGTATGCCCCTTTCAAAAAACCGTTCAAGAGCCACCAGTGATTTTGCCATCTCTCTCTCCCCTGGAGATAGTAATGCCCTAGCCCGTTCGCTCCTTCACCCTGGGTGTGGAACAGATCTCTACTTGACCTGTCTTGTAAAAGACCACAACTTTTGTTTACCTACATGAGAGATACACAAACTTGCTGGACAACCACTGACGATGTGTGGGGTTGCATGTGTAGCTGCTATTCACGATATCCTTCCCTATGTTATAGAATTCAGGTTATTCCTCCTGAATAACCTTGAGGAGGTTAAATCACATTGCATTTTTAAGAATTCAGGATCATTACACCAAATATCTTAAACGGGAAGATGAAGTTTTTACTATTAAAAAGATAAAACCATCAACACATGTTTCTTTTTCTTTTTCAAGTTAATACAGGGTGGCCATAAAAATTGTGTGAAGTTTTGCAGATGAACTTTATGGCCACCCTGTATTGTATCTTTTAACTTTTGAGCAGATTACACCAATCTTCTGTAGACTTTATGTAGCTATAACCCAAACAAGTATATGGTTTATTTTCAAGTTGATTGCTGTAAGAGGACGAATGCCCCAGGAAATACCTATTACTCTTGGCTCTTCCTCTTCTACCTCCTTATTCTTTTTCCTCCCTTTTCTTCTTTTTA
Source organism: Perodicticus potto (assembly GCA_963574655.1). Classification (NCBI taxonomy): domain Eukaryota; kingdom Metazoa; phylum Chordata; class Mammalia; order Primates; family Lorisidae; genus Perodicticus; species Perodicticus potto. Next base: position 36,423 of record CAUYRH010017246.1, read on the forward strand.
AACATTTTGAGAACTATTTCTTGCAGTCAAACTTTTAAGTGTCTTAATTCTATGAAAATAATAGAATTATATCACTTTCTTTCTTTTTATCTATTGTGGAAATTCTGCACTGCTTCCTTTTTTTCCTTACCTCATCCAAGCCAAAAGCTTTAGACTAAGGAAAATTTCCAGCAGGTGACTGGGTCTAATCAAGAGAGTAAGGCTCTAAATGCTACTTTGAAAATGCCCCTGAGAATGAACAGATTGCTTACATTTTAGCTACATGTAAACACACCCAAAATAACTGAGGACACCATTTTTGGGAGAGTATATTAATAGAAATAAAAATTTTCTTTTGCCTTTATTTGCTGTGCAGTAAAGTAATACTTAATTGGGGTCTTTACACATGTAGCCTATGAGATCAGCAGAAGGTTTAATAAAATGTGGCTTTTATGTGCAATGAAAATATGACTAAACATAACTATTTGAGGCAATCAAATAGAATTTTCAGCATCTGAAATAAAAATAAAAACTTGGGAGAAAAATGGCAGTGGTAGTTGGTGATGAGAGTAATAGTGTAACATAAGCCATAATACATACTTTAGCGTCGTATTGCTGGTAGGACAGCAAGAACATCTTCTTTATTTTTTTTTTTATTAAATCATAGCTGTGTACATTAATGCAATCATGGGGTAGAATGTGCTGGTTTCATATACAATCTGAAATCTTTTCATCAAAGAGGATCCTCTTAAACATCACCGACATTTCAAAAGCTAGTTCCATGGCTAATGTGGAATTCTCTATATTTTATAATCATATAACTAACCAACTCCTTTTTAAATTTCTGGTGTTGCCAAAAATTAAACAAATTTAAATTTTGTTTTGTTTTGGAAACAGAAACTATACCATTTGAGTTATAGCAACTTTCCAGCTAAAATTTAGTAGGAACAAAAATTAAATTTCATTGCATATATGATTGTGTTGTCTAGGACTATTACCTTCAATGCAATCCACTGTATGTACAGAATTAACCTTTCATTTTAATTCATTTCTGTGTATTAGCCAGAGAAGAGGATGAGATCGTCTCAAAACGGGTATTTAAAACAGAAGCAAGGTTGATAACATTAGGGGTAGAGGAAAAACCGTTTTAAATTTATGAAAGGATAAAGTCGTCTCCTGTGTCTTACTGGCTGCTTTGAATATTCAATTATTTATGCTATATGTATATTTATCTGATGTATTTGGTCAAGGTTCTTTGGTCTTATTTATAGGATACACTATATTAAAGTCAAGACAGGTTCATAGCATCTAAATTATGTTGCTCCAAAGTGAAATAAAAAGAAAGTCGGCTGTGAGGAAGAATTAGACTCAGTTATATTAGACAGAATGAGAAACGAGAATTGAAAGGGAATGTAAAATCAAAGGAAACAAGAAAGAAGTGAGGAGAGCATGCAGGAGAGAAAGTTAAGAAGATAATTTAAGCCATAAATGCCTTGGCCAGAAATTCAGAGGTTTTTGGAGACAAAAGTTAAAAAAAAATGACCACATGATAAACAGGTGCATAATTATGACAACATAAAGAAAAGAAGTTCAGAGAAATTTTCAATGAGAGAACGTCTGTGTGTGGGCGAATGTGGAGAAAATGAGAGAAAGCCAGGCCGCCTGCTTTCCCCCGCAGGTAGAGTCCAGGCATGGTCTCTGAGAGCATTTGGGGGCCGTGCGAAAACCCGGGCGATATCCTTCCCTATGTTATAGAATTCAAGGTAGGATCCTGGAGAGGAACTTGTAGGCCTTCTGTGCCTGGGAAACAACAAAGTATCAGAAGACAGGGTTTCAGGGAAGGTCCTGAATGAGCCGGATTGAGCACATTCATATCGTGCCTCCATCGTCTGCATTTTGGTTTTCTGCCCAGGAAACAAAGTCCATTTGATGTTGTCCATTTTGAGGAATCAAAAACACATTGCAGTTCTCTCACTTTCGCTTCTGGCTGTAATCGACTGCCCAGTCTACAGGGCTGTTGTTTGGAAGTAAGGAGGGAGGACAAGGGGTGAAAGTTCTAACTGGCATGGACTAGGCGGCGACCGGTAAAACAAACATACAAACAAACAAACAAACGTGCCCAAACCTACCACACCAGGACCAGTGCATATGAGAAAATCACCTTGGACTTGTTAACGAGACCACTGAGCTGGTAGCTGGCTTACTGAGCTACAATGCCCTCATCTAATTTGTCTTACCTTTTTCTTCTTAAAATTCCAGAGTAAAAATACAATGGTGCCTTTTGTCAGAGTAAAAACACACTGGTGTCTTTTGTCTGCTTTTCTTATTGAATCAAAATAGTAATTGGTACAAAGTGGTATAAAATTAGTCATTCATATGTTGTCTTGTTCATTCAGTGGCCCATTCTCAGGTATCTCAGAGGTCAGAAGAACATCAATACAAGGATTCATTACATGACAAACCAAATGACAGCCAAGTCAAAACTATCCTGGGAAGGGCAAACCATTTCCCATCTCCTAGGAGGTAATACATTGTCGTAATTGACAGAATGATCTCAGAAACAGAACTTACAGGCTTGAATCAGCCAATCAACTTGACCTTGAAAAGCTACTTAAATGGTGTGTGCCTCAATTTTCTCATCTGTAAAGTTAGAATTATTTCAGAGAGCTCAGGAGACATAAGAAGTTGCTGTTACATTAATGATAAGGGGCCAGAGCAGGGGTGTCCAACTTGCAGTCTGCAGGACACAGGCTGATTTTACGTATACTTTTTTTGCTTATCTGCGGTGTTGAATATTACAAAAAGTAGGCACAGAACATTTTACTTTTCCTCATTAGCTTTCATTAGTGTTTGTGCATTTAATGTGCAGCCCAAAAGAACTCTTATTCTTATATGTGCAACAGAGCAAGAAAGAGGTTGGACACTGTGAACCAGAGTCAATTTCTGCTTCGTTTTCCTCATCATTACTCTACTCCTACTTCATTGTCCACTTTTAATTGTGACGAAAATATTTTCACTCATCCACCCACCATCTGCAACTCACCAAACAGCTCCAGCTTCCGCTCTTCCAGCGACTAGGTAAAGAAGGGGAAGCAGACGTAAGCTATATTTAAGCATCCTTCAGAGAAGGGAATTGAATAGGAAGAGTAACGTAGAAGTTTCAGTTCTAGGACAACCTGGGAACAGGAAAACGGGAACATTTCACATAGGGGAAGCTGGGTGTTGTCGGAGTGTGTATGTGTGAATGATGATATTCATTTAAAATAAAGATTAAATTGCACACAGAACGAGGAGAATCATCCACTGCATTTTAGAATCTGCAAAACTAAAATAACGAAAGAAAGATGTAGAAATGTACCTAGTTTTTTAATAAAGTAGTCGTTGCAAACTCATCTGTATTGATTACGTTATGACTCAGTGGCTGGGTCATGCTATCTTTAATGTAAATTTGTTAATAAAAACACACCTCCATGAATGTTCTGTTTCCTATTCATAACACCTTTCATGAAATGAGACCCTTTTTTACCTTGATCTTCATTTTGCCAGGGTGTTGCAGATTTCCATCTAAAAGCACACAGCATCCAGGGTGACTCGCTCTGTTACTTCTTTTAGAGACCAGTTTCCCACTTTGGCAGGAAATACAGTCAAATCCATATGACACTGAAATATATTTCTAGAAAGTTATTTTTAAAAAGGGGAGGCATATGACTTAGTAGAATTTTCTCTCTTTCTAAGATGCTACTTCTTGTTCTCCTTACAAATGTAGATTGCTCGTTATTTTTATTCCCCTTCCTTGGTTTCCTCCAGTTCCTTCTTAATTAGGTTGTTAATTTCACACGGCTCCGTTCTCTCTTCTTGTAAACACTTCCTGTTTACCTTGTCTAACAATGGTCATACTCTGGTTTCATTAATAAAATAGATGGATGCTTTCTGAAGATCCATTTCAAGAGCTTAAAATGTATCAAGATGATTTTCAGTTATTTCTATGGGAAATGGAGGTGGTGCCTCAAAGTCCATATAATAAAGACCAAAATATTAAAGTAAACTTCTGACCCCAGCATTAGTATGAGGAAACTCAGCTGAGTCCATATATATATATATTTTTTCCTATGATTGATAATAAAAGGTTTTTTAAAAATGGAATTAGGGTGGCGCCAGTGGCTCAAAGGAGTGGGGCGCTGGCTCCCTATGCTGGAGGTGGTGGGTTCAAGCCCAGCCTCAGCCAGAAATTGAAAAAAAAAATGGAATTAACAATTATGAGGAGTTCTGTAATTGGGGCAGTGATTGATAGAAGTGTTAGTATATTTAAATTACAAGGACCACCTCATCTGCATCAATGGCTAGAACTATTTGAAATAACAGAAAAGTGAGAATTTGCTTACAATGAAATAGAAAAATGTAAAAGGCAGCAGTATGGGAAAATGTGGATCCCCAGAGAAAGACCAAAGGTATTCTCAGCAGCTTAACTGTTTCTTGGTAGTTGCTTCAGCCAAGCGGGAGAGTGTGGAGAGTAATTTGGGGAGAAGATAACACATAGTTTCTAAACTGATCCAAAGTCTGGAGAGTCATATACATACCGTCCCTTGATTACCTGTTAACCACTAAGGAGGTTGAAGAGATAAACTCATTCATGGGAGACAATGTAAAAGATGGAATGAAAGTTTAGAGCACCAACTCTTCATGTCAACTCCCCTGAGATCCCAAACTCCTATGAGCCCATGCGAATATGTGACGTCATGATAGGAAAAAAATCCATTATGCTTAAAGTTTGAGGAGGCATAAAATTTAGCAGCAGTTAAAATCTTTTTTAAATATCTAGACATACAATTTCTATCATGGTAGAAGTAAATAAATATTTATATCATAACTGAACATAACTCCACTTGAAGAGGATGTTTTGTTCTTAAGTAAGCAACTCAACACCCTATATAACTTCTGCAGACCGTGTTAGCTCAACATGGGTAAGCTTAGTTATGAAATGGCCTGGTTTTACCTGTGTGCTCCAGTAAAGAAGAACACATTAATAATATCCATTAATGGATATTGTTAGAAATATTAATAGTCTCCATGAAGATAAATAAGGAAAGTAGTTTTTCTGTCTTATTTTAATAATTTATCCCCACCAATGTCCTGGTACTTTCTTCTCTTTTAATTGGAAATCAAGAGGATATGTACAATCTGGGGCATAAAAGCAAAGGATTTTTGTTGTAAACCAGCTAAAAAATATATTTATTTTTGAGAATCATTAAGGAGAAGGGTCTGAAGTATCTCAGGAAATTTCACCCCAAAACTTGACTCATTGGTATAAAGAGCATTTTAAATTAAATGCCCTTAGAGATCACCAGGGAATGGTAAGGGTTTTTCCTCTTTCTCCATAACAAACCAGACCTATCACAAAGAAAGAACTATAGCTTCCCATTCTCCTCCCTGTTATCTCAACATATTATGGAAAAGAAGTTCAAGAATGAAACCAACCCTGGCTCAAATAACTTAAAATCATATTCCTCACTCTCAAGTTAATTTATTTTCCCAGGAGAATCATTTATAAATCTGTTCCCCCTCATTCATTCATTCTCCTAATAATACATTTAGTCTCCCTAGTAACCATTTATTGCTATTTAACAGAATTATCTATATTTCTCTTCTGCCCATCAAATGAAGATACTGGGTAATTTCTGGACCCCACTGAGATACTGGGTTATAACTTTGTAATTCTCCTCAAGTGCTCAATAAATGAATCTCTTTTATTAATATACCTTATTGTGAGTTGATCTTTCAGCAAACTTTCTGGGTCACAGTGGAAGTTTTCCTTTTCCTGACAAGTACAATCTTTCATCATTAAGCATCTGAAAGACTGTGGAAATAATCATTTTCTTTATAAAATGAGTCAGGCAGAGATTGGACATGTTTATTTCAGTGTGTAAATGGTCTACATACACATACGCACAAATTCAATCACCTCATATATATTACCTTTTCTTGGTGCAAATTATATTTTTAGGGATAGTAAAAATGTAAGAACATAAATGTAATAGGATATAATGTATTATTAAAAGAGGAGATTTAATGAAAGTGTGAATATCTATGATATAACATAAAATGTAGATAATGTAAGAAGTTTGTAACTAATTGAGGGAGATATGGATTGGAAGTCATCTCCAACATTAGTAATACTAGGAGCAATAAGAAGTAATCAGATCATGATTTTTAATGAAACTATGATATCATTTACCAAACCTCTACTATGTTCCATAAGGTAAGTGCTTTATATGTTGATGTACTATTTCTCACAACTCTTTGAAGTAGGTGTTATCATTCACTCCCCTTCTCCATTTATACACCTAGAGGTAGAAGTGATGCTCTGAAAACTTAAGGAACTTGCCACAATTAGGTAGGTGGCTGATGGAGATTTGAATAGACATGTCTGTCTAGCCCTAAATTTGAATTCTTTCACGACTTCTGTTTGTTTCTCTCTCAAGGCCAATAATTTAGCAAGATAATGTAAGACAACAACAAACATGGACCCGTTCATATACGTCCTTATGTGAGTTGGAGGGATTTAGACTGTATAAGGATGAGGGGACAACACAAAAACAAAAGACCCACTCAGAAAGTAAAAACAGAGTCATATATTTTGTGCATCATTTCATGAGAGGAAGGAGAGTTAAAGTGAATACTCAGAAGAGTCAAGAGATATAAATTAGGGGAGAAAAAAAGCCACAGATATAGCTAAATGTAGGGTGACTCTTTCACTGGGTGTCAAATTTCAAGACAGATAAATATAATTATTATAAAAGCAGTCATTCCTAAATATCTTCATGTGCCATAATAGGACATTCAGAAACATATGCAAGTATTTATCACTTTCAAAGTTCTTAGTAATGCAGATACTTATTTTAACCTTTCCTATTAGAATTAACCAGAAAAAAGACTGACTACAACAAAGTATGGTCAATGTGAAGTTGAAATTTGAGTGTGATGACATTTATAGGCAGGATGAAATGATAAACATTTTTCACCTTGAATAGGTTGTTTTGCATTTCTCTAGCAAGAAACCTAAGACCCTAAATAATTTTCTTCAAATACAGCTAGTTTTGTACAACCAAGCTTATTTTTAAAACATTTGTTTTGAAATATGAACTTTAGTAAAAGCAGAGGCAGGCACACACAGAAACCATTAAAACTATGATACATCTATAAGTTTCAATGACATTTTGAATACTTGTAGTATTATCAGAAGCAGAGACTGTTTCTAAAATTATGGCTGATTTGTACAATCAGCTGTCTCTCTTGTTTCTTTTTCCAAACTGATCGTGGAGAGTTTGGACCCAAACAACAGATGGATTAGAGCAGTGATAGTAACAATTCAGTCTCAGAGACAGAAGACCTTGAGGCTTTGTGCTATTTTTTACTAGCTAGAGAGGGTAGGGACCAATTTAAAGTCACCATTGTACATTTGTTTCATCTATGAAATGGGGATAGTAATGCTCATATTAGAATGAATTGCAGGTAATATTTATTGTGAAAATGCCATATAAACTGGAAACTGAAACATATTTTTAAAATGCAATTTCTGTTTCTGCATACCATTTTTTTTGTTTGTTTGTTATTAGTCATTTTTTTATATACTCAAACCATGGTCTTATAGTGAATATTTGAAAAGCAAGTCCAACTCAGAGAAATTCCTTATCTTTAATTTTTATTTTTCTTATAAAAAAGCCAAAATCTCTACCAAAAGAAAAATAGGTCAGTTGCATAACACATATCTTTATTAAAGCGATAATACAGTGTAGATGTATTTTAGGAAAAACACCCTTTACGGTTATGGGATCATTTTTCTTTCTCAACTGAGTTTTAATTCAAGGGTTTGTGTGTTAGTTTTTGATTATTTTTCAAATCAACCTTTCAAACAGTAAGACTAACAGTGACACGTTACCCAAAGTTATGGAGAAAGAGTATAACTTAGTATGATTTTTCTTCTAACCTATGCATGAATTATAAGAAATCTTATTAAAAAGTCATTCTAATCAATTTTTTAACATAAGCGAGAGACACCCTTGTAAAGTACATTTTACAATTTCCGCCTGGCTCCCTGACTCTTGTGTTGCTATTAAATGTTGTTGTTAAATATTTTTCCCCTTCATAATTGAGAATCATGATGAGCAATTTCATCATTTGATTGTCTATGGTAGCTTACTGAAAATAGCACACCTGATCATTGCGTTTTACAGATGAGATAAGGTTTCACCTTGCTTTCTCTTTTACACCAGCAATTTAATATTGTGGTTAGCTTCCATGCTTGTAATTAAAAAGTGACTTATGAAACTGCAGTGCAAACAAGACATCTCCTCCTGATGACCAGTACTGGTGATTAGGTGCAATAATGACAAAATGTCAAAACTGTATAATCATCTTAATAATTAGTCCTGGTTTTCTTTCCAAAGATAGTTAAGTACGAGCAGTGTTATTCCATATTCCAAACAAAGTGGTACCTGGAGGAGAAGATGAGTGAAATCATATTAATATACTCTCACACTTTAAGATGATGAGTCAAAAAAATCCAAATTCACCCTTCTGTACTTGTCTTGACATTTCTTTGTGTGTTGCCATTTTGTTTTTTGTTTGTTTGTTTGTTTTGAGACAGAGTCTCACTCTGTTTCCTAGGCTAGAGTGCCATGGCATCAGCTTAGCTCACAGCAACCTCAAACTCGTGGGCTCAAATGACCCTCATGCTTCAGCCTCCTGAGTAGCTGAGACTACAGGCCCTCATAACAAGGCCAGGCTACTCTGTTTCATGTCTTGTTAAGGTAAAGTATTCCTCTTAATAAGTTTGATTTTCTTTATGATTTGGAACTGCACTGAAATCCAGATCCCCCCTCAACAGGAATTACAACTATGGCAGAGCCGTCCCAAGTCCATGCTGTTGATCAGATGAAGCTTGCCTTCTGCATGCTCAGTGCATCGTATGAGATTCCCAGCTTTGTGCACTTCTCCTTCAGATAGTAAAATTTCTCTCTCTCTCTCATTAATGTAAATAAGATAAAAGAACAAATAAGATTTATTTTAGTCCGCAAACCATTATTGTACACTTGTGTCTCTGCCAGGCATTAAACCGAACACTGAGGATAATTGGCACAGTCTTAGCTCATAAAGGGTTAATAGCAATGGGAAAATGAACCTGAGAATAGTCAGTAGGAAACTGCAAAATGCATTTTATGAGGGCTGCCCCACACTTGGGTAAAATGCAAAACAGAATAAAAAATGCAACATCAAAAATATTGGGGTGAATTTTTATAAGAATTGATGTAATTCATTCAATCCTTAGAGAATCATTGAAGTGGTTTTCCTGATAGAATTCTATATAATAGAATGCCAAGTTCTATCATGACCCAGAATGGATGGGAACAACTCCTCCTTGGAGTGAATTCAAGTCAGTATAAACTCTTAATATTATAGTTAATCCCCTTGCTAAATAGCAAATACGCCTAAAAGAGTTCATAAACAGTCTAAAAATTTTAGAGGTCATGAAAAACTAAGTTTCCACTCTGTTGTGAAATAAGGTAACCAGTGGAGAAGATTAAAAGAAGATGTGATAGGAGCTGAGAGTCCAAGCGCTAGGCTAAGAGGAAGAATCTGCTAGAGTCGCTTCCCCTGGGGAGGCTGGGAGCAGTGCGCTAGCTCTGCAGCCTGGCCAATGTCCTTCACACTTCAGGATAACTGTTGCCTACTTTAAGTTTTCCAAGCAGAGCTAAACAATAGCATTTTATGTTTTTATATTTAATTAACTATTTTGACCTATAAATTACTTATAATTAAATACTGTCATTTTAAGTCCACAGTTCTGTAAGTTTTGATAAATGTACACACCCGTGCATATGTTTCCCATTACAAAGAACATATGACGCATTGTCAATATCCCCCAAACTTCACTCATCTTTGTAGTCAATAATTTCACCTCCAGGGTCCTCTGGAAGTACACATTAGTCTGCGGTTCTCTACATTTGTGTACATAGTATATGTGCTATTTTGATTTGGGCATCTTTGGTTCAGCCTGAGGGTTTGGGACTCATCCATGATACTGCACCTATTAAGAATTTACTCCTTTTTTTTTTTGTCGTCGTTTTTTTGCCCACTAGTAAATTGTATGGATGGACTACAGTATGTTTATTCATTCGCTGGTTGTTAGGTACATGGTTTGTTCCTAGTTTGGGGCTATTATGAATAAAATTACTTTGAAGATTCATGAGTAGGTCTTTTATGTGTGTGTGTGTAAATATATATGTACATATTTTATTGTTTGGGATTCACTGAGTGTACAAAGAATTAGTTTCCATGATTGCATTTGTTATGTAAAGTCCCTCTTATAATTGTGTCTCACTCCCAACAGGTGTGCTGTATACCATGACCCCTATCACCCTCCCTCCTCCACCTTCCCTGATCCCTCATCCCCCTACTCCAGTCCTTGTATTAAATCATCTCCTGCCTTCATATTAGAATTGAGTACAGTGGATCATTGCTTCTCTATTTTTTTCTTTTTTTTATTAAGTCATAAACACATAGATCATGTATACATTGATGCCTTTCTGGGGCACAATGTGCTGATTTTATGTACAATTTGGAATGCTTACATCAAACTAGTTAATATAGCCTTCACCTCAATTACTTAATTATTGTGTTAAGACATTTGTACACAGTAGTTATAGTGCCAGCCGCATACACCGAGGGTGGTGGGTTCAAACCCAGCCCAGGCCAGCTAAACAACTGTAACAGAAAAAATAGCAAGGCCTTGTGGTGGGTGCCTGTAGTCCCAGCTTCTTGGGAGGCTGAAGCAAGAGAATTGCTTAAGTCCAAGAGTCTGAGGTTGCTGTGAACTGTGACACCACGGCAGTCTACAGAGGGTGACATACTGAGACTCTGTCTCAAAAAAGGACATTTACACTCTATACTTAATAGATTTGACATGTGCCCTTGCAATATGAACCATAGGAATGGTCCCTCTGTTTAGTGATGCTTAATTAAGAAGAATGTGTTCCATCTCAATCCAGGTTAATACAAAAAGATGTAAAGTCTCTATTTTTTTAATGGCTGAATTAGTATTGCATGGTTATACATATACCACAGTTAATCCATTACTGAGTTGGTAGGTATTTAGGCTGTTTCCACATTTTGGTGATTGTAAATTGAGCTGTGATAAACAGTCTAGTACAAATGTCCTTACAATAAAATGATCTTTTTTCTTTCTGGGTAGATGCCTAGTAATTGGATTGCAGGATCAAATGGGAGGTTTAGTTAGAGTTCTTTGAGGATTCTCCATTCTTTCTTCCAAAAAGATTGTACTAATTTGTAGTCCCACCAGCAGTATAAAAGGGATCCTTCTTTCCACATCCATACCAGCATCTGCAGCTTTGAGTCTTTGCGATGTGGGCTATTCTCACCAGGGTTAAGTGATATCTTAGGATGGTTTTGGCTTGCAGTTCTCTGATGATCAGGGACGATGAGCATTTTTTCAAATGTTTGTTAGCCATTCTTCATCTGTTTTCATAAGAGAAGGTTCTGCCCTGCAGTGGATGGGATGGTTTACTCTCTTTTTGTTGATTGAGTTCTCTGCAGATTCTAGTTATCAACCCTTTGTCAAATTGATATCCTGCAAATATCTTTTCCCATTCTAAAGGTTGTCTTTTTGCTTTACTTCTGTGTCTTTGGCTGTGCAGAAGCATCTCAGCTTAATTAAGTCCCATTTGGTAATTTTTGTTGTTGTTGCAATAGTCTAGATATATGTTTTATATTTTCTTGGTTCAATGCTTTGAAATTCTGGAATTCTTGGATTGTACAATTTATGAAACTGCAAATTGTTTTTCAAAGGGGTTGTGCAATTTTATATTCCCATAAAGAATATATGAGCATTCCTGATCAACCTCACCAACTCTTCCTATTGTTAGTTATTTTTTAATATTAACCATCTTCTAGCTGTGTAATAATATCTCAATATGTTTCAATTAACGTTTTTATGATTCTAATTGTGGTGAACATCTTTACATATGCTTACCTTGTATATCTCTGCCTGCAATATTTGTTAAAACCTTTCCTTATTTTCCTCCAAATTGTATTGGAAAAATTTTCAAATATACAGTGCCTTTAAAAAAATGTTCTGGTTGACAAGAGTATATTCACCACCTACATCTTATCATTATATTTGTTATAAGTTTTAGAAAATCATGTATCAATTCATTTATCTCTTCTATTCATTCATCAAAGAAACAGTTTTTACATCAAATTGAAGATAGTATATTTCTTCCCAAATATCCGAGTATAGATTCAACAACTAGATTTGGAATCACATCAAAAGTCTAGATTTTGATTTGATGTTTCTTTCATGAAAAATGCATACACCGGTGAAACAATCCCATCCCGTATCAATATGTAGAATGTTGTCTTCATCCTAGACTATTCCTGTGTTGCTTTATCTTAATTAGTCTTGGCCTCAAACCTCCCAGAGACAAACCACTTTCTGTTTTATTTTATCCTATATTAGTTCTTCATGTTCTGAAATTTTAGTTAGCCATTATAGGGTATTCATGATTTTATATTTTGCTTTTTTCCTGTGCATAGATTTTTGAGATTTATTTATGTTGTTGAACCAGTTCCTTTTCATTGCTGAGTAAAAGTTCATTGTATAATTGTCTAGCCATTTGCCTTTTGATGATTTTTAATGATTTTTTTTTCAGTTTCTATGTGTTAGGAGTAAAGCTCCTATAAACTCTTATACAATGCATTTTTTGTGAATTCCTTTCTTCATTTCTCTTCAGTAAAATCCCAGGAATAGAATTGCTGGATTATAGGGTAAATTTATATTGACTTTTATAAGAAACTGCCACAAATGGTTCCAAGAGGTTTGTGCCATTTTGTGCTTCCACTAACAATGGGTAAGCGCTCTGGTTGTTCCACACCCTTTGCTAATATTTGGTGTTTAAAGTCTTTTTATTTTTTTATTCTGAGGCATGTGGGATGACATATAATTATAATTTTAATTTGCTTTTCCCTGATGACTAAGAACAATGGACACTTTTCATACAGTCAGTAGATATTTAAATATCACTTTGAATGAAATATCAGTTCAAATCTTTTTCCTGCCTAAAACATTTGATTGTTTTCCTTTGGTTTCAAAGTGAAAAGATTTTTTCTTCTATTCTTAAATGTTCATAGTTTTAGTTTTTACATTTAAAACCATGGTTCATAGTTTCAGTTTTTACATTTAAAACTATAGTCCATTTCACGTTAATTTGGGGTATGTTGTGGGGTATGATGTGTTCTTCATGTCACATCTCTTTTTTTGCATATTGTTATCCTGCTGTTCCAGCAAAGAATTCATAATAAATAACACTGTACTAAAGACCTGGGAAGTTCATTGGGAAGTTATCCCCAGACAGCAATTTATGTCTTCAATGATAACTGAGAAAACACGTCACATTAAGGAAATGAAGAGAGTATAGAAAAAGGGAGTATAAAAAAGCCCGTATGACCACATTTACTAATTGAGTTGAGGAAATACGTATTTTGCCATCTGCAATGTGAAATATATATATATATATATATATATACACACACACACATATTTTAGAGACAGAGTCTCACCTTTTCTCGGTAGAGTGCTGGGGCATCACAGCTCACAGCAACTTCCAGCTCTTGGACTTAGGCGATTCGCTTGCCTTAGCCCCAAGAGTGCGGGGACTACAGGCGCCCGCCACAATGCCCTGTTATTTTTTTGTTGTTGCGGTTTGGCAGGGGCTGAACCAGATGGGTTGAACCTGCCACCCTTGGTGTATAGGGCTGGCGCCCTACCCACTGAACCACAGGCGCTGCCGTGTAATGTGAAATATTTTGCCCAACTTTTTCAGGGAAAGATAGAGATGTGCGTTATACAGAGGTAATACTAATATGGTATTTATATATGTTTTTAATTCTTTAATTTATTCTTATGCATTAAAAGTATAACTCTAAAAAGTGATGATATTCATATGCAAATTAATACCTGTGATACAGTCATTGTGCCCCTTCATGCTCCCCAGCTCACCAGCCTCCCCCTCACTGGGCAGGCCTGGCAGCTGCCGGCGCCTACAGCCACCCAGCTGCTTACCAGAACATCGCTGCCACCATCATGTTGTAAGTGAGCACATCGCCAACAGCAACGCATCAGGACCTTGGTGAAAGGAGGGCAGAAGTGGCCATGCAGTGGTGCCTTCATCTCTCCCAAGAGGCGCATGGGGTAGAGCCCGCCTCTGCAGAAAAGCCGCGAGCAAGCCTAGCTGGCAGATGAGAGTGAGAACCCCACCTCTCCCAACTTTCCCCTCCAGTCACAAATTTGTTCCCACATCCTCTCATTTCCTGTTCCCAAGGGGAAAGTGGCAACAGCCACACGGCTGAGTCCTCTGGCGGGCATATTTCTGAGGAAGCTGGTGTTAGGGGCCAGGACTGGCCCTGCCCTTTCCAAGCTGCCTCTTCTCTTGCATAGCTGGTTCCATTGTGGCGCCGCTGGGACACCATGCTAAGGAGGAAGATCCCTGAACTACGGTCTGGGACACCTAGATTCTGAGTTCTGCTAGTAGCCTCCTGTTGTGATCTTGGACCTCAGTCCCCATTGAGGGTAGCTGGCAGCAAAGCACAAAAGCTTGGGGGTACCTAGGTCAATACATTCTAATTTTGAGGGTATAAATTATCTGAACTCCCCCACAATAGTGAGCTACTATAACTTCCAAAACTTGCCAGTAGGAAGAGCCATCTAGGATGCTCGTAATAGAATGGATACCTTCTCATGGAGAGTTGTTTCAGTGTATGCGGGTTTGGTTCAGGCATCTCATTTTAACCAGTCTTCTGGGTGATTTCTTAGGATTTGCAAGTTTAGAAAAGGCTGGTGTCTTTTATTATGACATTACTGAGTGTACAAGGTCTAGACAGCTCAAAGAGGTCACGGTCTAGTTAGTAAATAGAAATGTAAATGAAGAGAACTTCTCTGGGGTATCAGCAGGGAAGGCTTCCTCCTCCACTAGGTGTCCCAGGGCCTCACAATGGGGCCGGCTGTGTGAGAAACGAGACAGCACAGGAAAGGGTAGGGATCTACTATAAGGCCCCAGGGTGGGCAAGCCTGGCCTTCACTTCTCACACCAGCTTCCTTGGAGATAAACCCACTGAGGTTCTCAGCAGAGCAGCTGTGGCCACGATTCCACCAACATACACAGGTGGGAATAGGAAATGGGACGCTGCAGGCATGTGGGTGAGCTGTGCAGGGAGAGTTGGAGGACGTTGGGTATGCAGGTCATCCAGACCACACTCAACTGCCCCCTGGGACTATTCCCCTCAGCTTCTCAGCTGTGCCCAGATTCGCACCCCACAACTCTCACCAGAGAAAGAGGTGCCACTGTGTGGCCACTTCCAATCCCTTTTAAAAAATTAAAAAGAAAGATTTCTTTCCTGAAAGTTTGGGCCCCAAACATGGATGTCCAATACACATCAGAGCACATTATTCACATCAAAGTATGGTATTTGGTACTGACTTATTGAAAGCACCGGTGTCACTGAACAAGCTCACCATCAGGCTGCCCACTATATGATGCTGACCACTCTGTCAGTACGCAGCCCATTCCACATTTAAGACAATTCTCTCCCTGTCTAGCTCTCAACCTTTTTTATAATGCCAGAGACTGCTTTTTCTCCATCTGCTGACAGCATTCTTAAATAACTAACATTCTTCAAATCCAAATTAAAGAGAGCAAGACCCATAGTGAGAAGAAATTTCTCTCTGTGCCCTACCTCTGTCCATTTTCCAGTAACTCAGATTTCTCATTTTGTTTTTCCTGTATCTCATACTTTTTCAGATAATTGACAATAAGAATGAATATTTCCCTTAAAGCATTAGATCCTGCAAATAGAGTCTGCCTGTGTATCATCGGTAGATGAGGGATGTTTTCTTAAACTTCTTTGTAAAATATGTAATAAAGGAAGAGCTACTTCATAGTTGAGAATTTCTTTGACTTTGAATTATTTAATTCGTCACAGACAATGAAATTAGTGTTTAAAACCAGACTATGCTTGCCAGTTTCTTTTTAAATGGTGTTTTGATGCAAAAGAAAGACCATAGTTTGTCTACCACTTTGATTGTTTTCTGGTGCTCAACTCCTTATTTCCTTTGTGTAACAGCTTTACTAAGAATAAGTGAGTATAATTCTCTAAGACTTCACAATAATTTTAAAGTGAAGAGCAATGCAAATCTAAAACAAAAATAGTATGCCATTTTCATCAATGTTTTAAAACTCTTATGGCCAACTTCCTGCCAAAGTTTGGGCTTTCAGGCTATCATTGCTTTGTGATCCTCTCTGTAAAGTCTCTGCAAAAAGCAAGCTTTCCTTAAACGTATCTTGGAAATAGGAGCTCAGTTCTAAGTTAGTACCTGCAAAATGTCTACTTTCCTCTTCTTTCTAGGGATCACTGCCTTAGAAAACATGAGATGTCAGCCAAGTCCACATACAGTTAGTAAATATGGTTATATATGCTTCCTTACATTACCTCTTTAAAATAATAATAAAGAAATTATAGTTAATATAATCTTTATTTCTCATTGGTGAGTAATTACTGAAGGAAAGGACATATACTAGGAAATATAAATTTGGATTTATTTTGTCATTGACTGTTACATTATTCAGACTGATTCATTACAACTTAAGGCATAAAGAACATTAATGATTAGTGATCTTGAGTAATGTGATCCAGTAAAATGACTTTGGGCTCATGCCCCCTAAAATCCCTTGGACTTAGCATGCATAGCCCTGCCTTGGAAGTCTTGTCTGGTTTCAGGTGTCAAAAAGACATTGGCAATTAAGGACTCTGATCCTAAAAAAATAATCCTCAAGGAACTTTTTATAAAATGTGATAATTGCAAAGCTTTTAGGGTAACAGTTTTTTAGGTGAAAGAATAGCTCAGGAACACTATTCCATTGGTAGTGAGTAAGATCAGCCAACCCAGATGTCCTGGGATATCCCATTATTTATTTTCCTTTGTGCTGCCTGTCTCATCATGGCCTATAGGCAGTCTCCATCAGAATACTCTTGGGGTGCTATATAAAACCTATGTTTCTTAGGCACATTGAACTACCTGTGTCAGACTTTCAAGGCAATGAGGCTAATATGAGTAATTTTTTAAATTAAATCATATCTGTATACATTGATGAAAATATGGGGTACAATGTGATGGTTTTATATACAATTTGAAATACTTTCATCAAACTGGTTAACATGGCCTTATTTAAGAAAAGACCATTTTAAGAAAATACCATATTTTCTTAGTTATTATATTAAGATGTTTATATTCTAAGACGTTAGTAGATTTAACTTGTACCCTTATAAAATGCACCATAGGTGTGGTCCCACCAATTATCCTCCCTCCACCCATCCTCCACCCCTATCCACTGTCCTTCTTCTTTTCCCTTCATCTTGGGCTAGAGTTGGGTTATAGCTTTCATATGGAAATGTGGGTGCTTATAAATTGTTTTCATAGTAGAGCTGAGTACATGGGATACTTTTTCTTCCATTCTTGAGATACTTTGATAAGAAAAATATGTTTCAGCTCCATCCATGTAAACATAAAAGAGGTAAAGTCTCCATTTTTCTTTAAGGCTGCGTAATATTCCATGGAGTACATATACCACATTATTTTAATCCATTCATGGGTTGATGGGCACTTGGGCTTCTTCCATGACTTAGCAATTATGAACTGTGCTGTAATAAACATGCTGGTGCAAATATCTTTGTTATAATGTGATTTTTGGTCTTCTGGATATATACCTAGTAGGGGAATTGAAGGATCAAATGGCAGGTCTATTTTTAGATCCCTAAGTGATCTCCAAACATCTTTCCAAAAGGAATGCATTAGTTTGCATTCCCACCAGTGGTGCAGACGTGTTCCCTTTTCTTCACATCTATGGTTTTGAGATTTTGTGATGTGGGCTAATCTTACTGGGGTTAGATGATATCTAAAAGTGGTTTTGATTTGCATTTCTCTGATGATTAAGGATGATGAGCATTTTTTCATGTGTCTGTAGGCTGTGCGCTTGTCTTCTTCAGAGAAGTATCTATTCAAGTCCTTTGCCCACACTGAGATGGGGTTGCTTGTTCTTTTACTGCTAATATACTTGAGTTCTCTGTGGATTCTGGTTATTAAACCTTTGTTGGAGATATAACCTGTGAATATCTTCTCCCATTCTGAGGGCTGTCTGCCTGCTTTACATACTGTGTTCTTAGCTGTGCAGAAGCTTTTTAGTTTGATCAGATCCCAGCAATGTATTTATGGTGTTGTTTCAATTGCCCAGGGGGTCCTCCTCATAAAATATTCTCCAAGGCCTATTTCTTCAAGTCAAACTCACAGCCAATATTGTATTGAATGGAGTTAAACTGAAATGATTTCCACTCAGATTGGGAACCAGGCAAGTTTGCCCATTGTCTCTACTGCTTTTTAACATTTTAACGGAAGTCAGAGCCATCACAAACAGGCAAGAAAAGGTGATCAAGGGTATCCATATAAGGTCAGAGGAGATAAAACTTTCACCCTTCACAGATGATATGATTGTATATCTGGAAAACACCAGGGATTCAACTACAAAACTCTTAGAAGTAATTGAGAAATACAGCAGTGTCTCAGGTTACAAAATTAATACACACAAATCTGTAGCCTTTATATATACCAACAATAGTCAAGCTGAAAAAACAGTATCCCAGAGTGCTGAGATTACAGGCATGAGCCACTGTACCCAGCTCTGCTAAATAAACACTTAAGTATATGCAAAACTATGCCATTCATGAGGTCAGAGGCCAAGAGATTGTTCTTGACTCTATTCCATTCTAAATAGTCCCAAAGCAGATGAAATATTTGGGATTTTACCTACCAAAGGACATGAAAGATCTCTGTAAAGAGAACTACGAAACTCTAAGAAAAGAAATAGCTGAAGATGTTAACAAATGGAAAAACATACCATGCTCATGGCTGGGAAGAATCAACATTGTTAAAATGTTCATACTACCCAAAGCAATGTACAATTTTAATGCATTTCCTATTAAAGTGCCACTGTCATACTTTAAGGACCTTGAAAAAATAATACTTCATTTTATACAGAATCAGAAAAAACCTCGAATAGCCAAGACATTACTCAGAAATAAAAACAAAGCAGAAGGAATCACGCTACTAGACCTCAGACTATACTATAAATCAATAGTGATCAAAACAGCATGGTACTGGCACAAAAAACAGAGAGGTAGATTTACGGAACAGAATAGAGAACCAAGAGATGAACCCAGCTACTTACCCTCATTTGATCTTTGATAAGCCAATCAAAAACATTAAGTGGGGAAAAGAATCCCTATTTAACAAATGGTGCTGGGAAAACTGGCTGGCTACCTGTAGAAGGCTGAAACTGGACCCATGCCTTTCACCATTAACAAAGATAGACTCTCACTGAGGAAAAGATTTAAACTTAAGGTATGAAACTATAAAAATACTAGAAGAAAGTGCAGGGAAAACACTTAATATGAGTAATATTTAAAAAGTAATTTTGATAATGTTATAGCCTCATAGATAAAATAAATTTTGCTAAACTTTTTTTTTCCTGAGACAGAGTTTTACTCTGTTGCCCCACACTCATGGGTTAAGGCATCAGCCTACCTTACAGCAACCTGAAACTCCTGGGTTTAAACTAGGGGTCCTCAAACTTTTTAAACAGGGGGCCAGTTCACTGTCCCTCGGACCATTGGTGGGCCAGAATATAGTTAAAAAAAAACAAATCTATGAAAAAATTCCTATGAACACTGCACATATCTTACTTTGAAGTAAAAAAACAAAACAGGAAACATACAATATTTAAAATGAAGAACCAATAAAGTTAAATCAACAAACTTACCAGTATTTCAATGGGAACTATGGGCCTGCTTTTGGCTAAAGAGATGGTCAATGTCCAGTTCCATATTTGTCACTGCTAGTCTCTAGATTTGGTTGGAGATTTCAGATGTTTCTTTCTGGAAAATGTCTGTTCAAGGACATAAGTGCTGCCAAAGATTGTTGCCATTTTAAGTGCATGGTTCCTGAGATTAGGATATGTCTCAGAGGGGAGAGATGCATAGAAATTAGGAAGGCTGCTTGACTTGAATGCATCTTTCAGAGAGTCACAATTCTGCAGTTTAGCCAGTTCCATTTGGTAAATTGTATCCACATTTTCTTTCTTTTTTTTAAATTTCAAGATACTTTATTCTTAAAACAGGTCACAACACTAAGCTTTTGGCCCATTCTGCCACTGTACAAGCTACAAATGCTTGTTGAGTAGCAGAGGGGTGCTTTTTCATAGCATGTCTGAAAACTGAATAAAAATCCACATAAAACAAATATTCAAATAGTTTCCATAGGAACACAGATAAGTGTGACCCCATCTCCTAATCTTACATATTGCTGCATCTGTGCCAACCCTACTCTTACAAAGACATTTCAA